>PVIH01004264.1:0-143683 GCA_004025045.1 Sigmodon hispidus
TATACAGAGGATAATAATCATAAGCATGGCTTATTAAGGGTGGAAATGCAAATAAGATTACTACACATATATTTTCTTTGTGTTCAGCTTTCCCTCTGAATTTTTTTTTCCATCCCTGTATATCCTTATTGAAGGTCTCTTCCCCCTCCCACCACATCTGATCATTTTTCTTCTCTGCAACTCCCCATCCCCTCCCTTGACAGGGAGCAGACAGTCCTATGGTCACAGGGGACAAAACTGGATTTGGCCGGGAGTGAAGTTTGTTTCTTTTTTGTTGTGGTTCATTTGTTTTGTTTTTGTTTTTTCTTTTTCTTTTTTTAAGGCCAAGGTCCTCGGGATCTCCTCCTTAGTTGCTTGCTTCTTTCATCTTCAAACTTAAATTATGTCTGGATTCTATATGTTTGAAGCAAGTGTTTTGCTTTATAAAATATAAAGAGTACATCTTCCAGATGTAAATTCCTAACAGTACTGAACACCTGAAACTTGCCAGGAGGAGGTAGAAAGTTCTTTAAGAATAACCTGCTGGATCCTTGGGGAGATTGATTCCCAGTTTTCTGAGAAACCACCATACTACATTCCAGAGTGGCTGAACAAGCTTACATACCCACAAACAATGTAGGAGTATTCCCCTTGTTCTGCAACCTCTCCAGCATAGGCTGTCATCTGTGTCTTTTATCTTAGCCAATCTGACAGGTGTAAGGTGGTATCTCAAAGTTGTTTTGATTTGCATTTCTCTGTTGGCTAAAGATGTCCTAAAGATGCACAGTCACACTCCAAAGGCATTAGCTCAACTATGTTCATAGCAGTGTTATTTGCAATAGCAAGAACCTGGAAACAACCTAGATGTCCCTCAACTGAAGAATGGATTAACAAACTGTGGTACATCTACACAATGGAGTACTACTCAGCAGTAAGAAAAAATGATATCCTAAATTTTGCAGGCAAATGGATATATTTGGAGAATATACTCCTGAGCGAGGTATAAAGAGGGGATGTACTCACTCATTAGTGGACTTTAAACAAAAAGCAAAGCATGTTCAAGCTGAAAATTATAACCACTGAACAACTTGGCATCTGAAACACCTTGGACCAGCACCTTGGAGCCCATTCCCTCCAGAGGAACACCTGACCCTGTCTTGATGTTGGGGTGAGGAAAAACAAATCTACCTGAAGTTCTGCCTGGAATGGGTGTTGAACTAAGCCATCTCAGGACCTTGGGAACTCCTGCCCTTGCTGGGGAGGAGATAATGTGATGGAGAGAAGAGTGAGTGATTGGGAGGGTCAGGAATGGGAAGGGTGTCTGAACAAGGGGATACATAGATAAAAATATGACTTTATTCATAATAATAATAATAATAAATAATAATAATAATAAAAGAATATCCTGCTTCACAGATAAGTCTGTTAGATATGCTAGGCCTATAAGGCAAAGATAAATGTCCCAATGCTATAAAGAAAACCTGAGTGACAGTCGAGGCAGAAAATTGTTTTTGTTACTTTTTAGATTTTTTGGAAGTCACTTGCTTGTACTTTTTAATTACTTAGTTAATATTACTTCCTTCTCCTGTCTCTGAAGAAGTTGAAGATGAGATAAGAGGTGTAAAGGGTATAAGGTGAGAGATATCAAAAGATATTTTCCAGTTGGTAATTCAAGTTAGAAAGAAAGTAAATTAGATAGAGTCCTTTGGACTTACCAAATTAGGATACATAATGAAATACTTCTGTGAATTTGTCAAATGTTAACGAACTGAACATTACTGATGCAATTATTTCTTTGTATATTTTATATAGTTATTGTATCTATTGTATATGGTTTTTCTTATATTAGTTATAACCTTTGGACACAAAAAGGGATGTATGGTGATAATATTGTATATTTAATAAAATTAGTTTGAAATATCAGAGGACAAGCCACCCACAGAGCCAAGCCAAGAAGGTCAGAAAGTGGTGACTCATGCCTTTAATACCATCATTTTAAACAGTGATGGAAACAGAGATTTGTCTGGATTTCTGTGAGTTCAAGGCCTAACAGCCAGGTAGTAGAAACTACCTCATACCTTTAATCTTAGGTGTAGGAGATTTGAACCAGGAAGTAAAGAAAATGTGAGGCATTAGAAAACAGAAATTCAGCTATCCTGTCTGAGTGACCAGTCAGGCTGAGGATTATGAAGATAGAATTTACCCTGTTTTGTCTGAAAAGAAGTTGGCAGGGTGAGAACTGACCGTGTTCTCTCTCTCTCTCTCTCTCTCTCTCTCTCTCTCTCTCTCTCTCTCTCTCTCTCTCTCTTTTTGTTTCTCTCTCCCTCTCCCTTTCTTCCTCCCTCTCTCTGATATTCCAGATTTTTCACAATATCTGGTTCTGAATTTTAATTATAATAATAAAGAGAATTTATGCAATGTTGTATTACCTCACTCTGGATGATATTTTCTAGTTCCATCCCTTGTTACTGGGGGAGGGGCTTTCTTTTACCTCAACTGAATATGCCCAGACTGCATTGACCCATGCCCAGAGTACTTAAACTCTCTGAGGAATAAATAAGTAGAAGAGGGAAGAAGCTGGGGGATGTTTTCAATATGTCATTGTGGCGTCCATTTCAAATAACTGAAATATAACTTCACAGAATTTAAGAGTGCCTCGCCAAAATGCTGCATGAGTTGTGGAATTGTAGAATCAAACAAGTTGGTGCAGTGTGTCTGCATGCCAAAATCTCCCAGAGATTTACAGTAGGAGTCTGCTCATTCACTCCTCACTAGTGTTGAAAAACCGGGATCCACTTCACAGGGATTTTCCATTTTAAAAGCCAGCAAGTCTTTTCCTCCACATCAGAAAGCTGGCACCAACATGCATCATTTTGTTGACAGCCTGCCAGCTGATAAACTAAGAGATGTGCTGCTTCAGCTGCAACGTGTCTGTCTGTACTGGCAGTATCCTGACCTGCTCAGGGTTCTGACAGCATTATGTGCTCATTGCTGTGTGGTCTCTCCCCATATGTGCTACATCCCCTGGTAAAAGGCAGGGTCCCACTCACTGTCTCTCTGTATTCCCATGAGGCCATGTCTGCATCCCCACCTCTTCCCTGTCTCTTCTCTCTTATCTCCCTTCTTCTTTCCTCAGCCCCTGCCCACTTTCTCTCTCTTCCCTCCCCGCACCATGAAACTCTCCACTGGAGAGATGTCTGTATGGCATCTGTGTTTCTTACCCAGAAGGGCACCTTGGCTCCAACCTGCCAAAGTCTCTCTTCTGTCATTTTTAAAATACAACACTCAGGGTAAACCACTGTATGCAAACTAGCTGTATTTTGCTTGTTCCTTTGTCTGAAGCTTTATATAAACTAGCTTGTTACCCCCAAAAAGAAACTGCCTCAGATGCAGACTTCTTGTTCTTTGTTTCTAGCTACTCACAAGTTTTAGACACCTCTGTTCTCCTCTGGGTCCTAAGACCATCTTCACTTAGTGGAGCTTTGAGGGTAACAAGTGGTCAAACAGTATCTATCAGTGGTTCAGCTGTGGGGATGAAAACTTATCACATAAGTGAGTCTGGACAACTAACTCTCTGTATTGGTGGAGAATAGATTCTCTGCCAAGTTATATATTACAGTGAGGGAAGCATTTCTTAAAGTATTATTTATGAATTTATGGTATTAATGCTTTTCTCTTAGAAAGAAAACATGTGAATGTATCCAAATCCCCAACATTTCTATTCCTGGTATTTTTGTTTTGAATTACTTGTGATGTGTGCCAAGTTTGTATCAGAAGAATCCCAGGCATAATAGTTGCCACTGTTTTTTTTTTTATTTTAACTAATTTTATCTTTATTTTCTTACACTTAAGTTTCATTATGATTTTTTTAAAACAAAGATCCCTTTATCTTCTTCTATGTCATCCTATCTTTCATACGCCCCTATCCCATGTAGCCTCCTTTCACTTTCATGGTGACTAATATTCTGTTTTCTTAACAAAATGACTGGTATTCTGCACACCTAAGAAGGAAGTTCACTCCATGGCACATAACATTTCAGGCTCCTAGCCCCTTTGCACATTGCTATGTCTATTGTAGTCTTTTCACGAAGCCCTATTTGAAAAACTGCTGTGGATCTTCTATTTTTACCGGAGTTGAATAACACATTTATTCTCTGCTCTTGCCCTTGCTGAGCATCTCTACAGATAGATGTCTTCTTCCTGTCAGTTGCTTGTTACTCACTGCTCATTAGAACAACCTGCTTCAGAACAAACCTTAACCTACCCTTCCCACCTACGAAAACTTCCCCGAGAAACACCAAGGATAATATATAATTTTAGAAGTGCCAACCTAGTTTTTATAAAAGTAGATTATTATTAACACAAACTCCTATTATACTTTCTGAAAGAGCTTAGTAGATATTTTTTAAATACATGAACCAATAAATGACAAAGAAAATCAGCCTGCCTTTATTCTCACTAATTGTATATCTTTATTATACTCATTTGATGATACTGTTATAAGTCTTCATATATTCTACCATTGTGATATTTGCCACCATTGTGATAGTGCTATTCTATAACCTATGATATTCTACAATTTGAAATTTAAGTTTTTTAATTAAACATAGCAAATTTGTATGCTAAGTACTTTTTATTAAAAACTGTTTGACCCAGAATTCATATTTTCTTCATGTGGTCAATGATTACTAAACTAAGATTTCTAAATTAAATTGTACAAGAAAACATATTGATTGAAACAAGTTTATGAGGCTATTTAAATTCTGATTTCTTTTAATTTTTCTATTTAATTATAGAAATATAACAAGAAAATGGAAGAAGTACTTTTCTCCACTGTTAGGTAGGCATGACCTTTCAACCCTAATAGCTCATAATTTCCACAAATGATAAATTGCTGTTACTAGTCACCCACAGCTGTCATAGGTTATGAAGCAATTAAGACCTTCTCAAGAGATCAAATGATTATTGCTTTTCCTTGAAACACTATGGTAAGAAACAAATGACATTCTACTACATTTAAGTAATTTTAATGATTTGATTATATCACATTTATCATTAGAAGGAAAAACATGAAGGGCACATTTTAATAATCTCTGCACAAATGAGTGTTTCACTTACATTACTTAACAGCTTGCTCTTGGTTTCTGTGTGAAACAAAATAATGGTACTCTGAAATATTACCTCTGTTTCAACACTTTATATTGGTGCATTAACACAAGCCCACATCTCCACATGTTATGGACTCCCTCCTTTCTTTTCTCCATAAAATCTTTATAACCTAGATATTTTATGCATGGAAAGACATGTAGCTATAACCTAAAGAAATAATGTTTGAAAGAGGTCATAATAATATCTAAGACATTAAAATGATTTGAAAATACAATAATAATGAACAAATTTCTATACTCACTAAAGTGACAGGTGCAGTTGAAGTCAAGTTCTGGTTATCAAGAAAGAATGGGATGAAGCTTGATGCTTAAGACAAGTAAGCAGAAATGTACTGCCTAAAGTCTCCTCAGAAAACTCTGAGGCCTGGATGACAGTTTCCATTTTCACTTACTGCTTTCAAAAGATAGATGACAAATATAGATGAAGAAAATTATAGACCTGATAGTACATATATATAGCATATTCCAGAAGTTTCCTTGTAAGTGATAAGTTTATTGTTATTTTACATCTCAATTCCAGATACAGTGTCAAAGTGTAGGCAATGATATATTATAAAGTGTATTAACCTACAGCAATTAAAATTATGCAATAATGAATGCCAAAAGTGTGTTAACAAAGATCTGAAATTTAAATATCTTTCTTTTTAAAAAAAAAAAAACTTTATTTATTTGCCTTGGTGTTTGCCTAGAACTGGAACTACAGACAGTTGTTAGCTCCCATGTGGGTGCTGGGAATCGAACCCGGGTCCTCTGGAAGAGCAGATGGTGCTCTTAACTGATAAGCCATCTCTCCAGCCCCTTTAAATATCTTTCATAATATTTAATATAGATATAGATGATATTGCAGACAGCACTTCAGTCCTCTTTGAACTTCATAATAGAAAAGAAAATTGTTTTTAAGGGCAGGAGGTGGAAGGGAGCTTGAACAGGATATGCACGGATTAAAAAAATATGACTTTATTCTTAATAAATAAAAAAATAGAAAAAAAAAAGAAGTCCAACCTAAGGTACTCCAACCTAAGGAACCCAGATATACCACCTATGAAACCACAAACAATCAATAATCCCACAGAAGAACAAATCTAAGAAAGGAAATACACACAAACTATTCCAAAAATAACAGGAAGTAACCATCAGTGCTCATTAATATCCCTTAACATCAATGGACTTAATTCACCTATAAAAAGAAACACGATGGATACAAAACCAAAAGCAAACCTTCTGCTGCATACAAGAAATGCACCTCAATTCCAAAGACAAACACAGGGAAGAATGGGAAGAAATGGGAAGAGACTTTTCAATCAAATGGCCCCAAAAAACAAGCTGGTGTTGTTATCCTAATATCCAACAAAGTAGACGTGAAATTAAAATCAATAAAAAGAGACCAGGACAGACAATATTTATTTGTCTCAGGAAAACTTGATCAAGATGAGATCTCAATCCTGAATTTTTATGTCCCTAATATAAGGGCACCTACAGATGTAAAAGAAATACTACTAAAGGTTAAACTCCACATCAGATATCACACTCTAATAGTGGGGAGACATCACTACCCCACTTTCACTCTCAGATAGGTCAACCAAAGACTCAACAAAGAAATAATGGGTCTAACACTCAATCTGCTCATTTACTTAATAGAGCGTAAACTCCCAGTGGCCAGACCCTTAAAGAAAACAAGTCTTTCCCCACCCATACCCCTGCCAGAGGCCATCAATGCAGAAGTGAGGCATTGTGTCATTTAGTTATTTTCTAGCCTTGAGCTCTTATATACAATGACATTTCATTTTTATTTTTTTTATTTTTACTTGTTTATTTATTTATCGTAATTCCACTAATGAGTGAGTACATTCCCTGCTTCTCTTTCTGAGATTGTGATACCTCACTCAGGAGGATATTCTCCCATTCCATCCATTTGCCTGCAAATTCTAGAATATCATTTTTTCTTACTCCTGAGGAATACTCCACTATATAGATGTGCCACAGTTTGCTAATTCATTCTTCAGTTGAGGAGCATCTAGGATGTTTCCAAGTTCTTGCTATTACAATTAATGCTGCTATGAACATAGTTGAGCTAATGTAGTTGAAGTGCAAATGGTGTCCTTAGGGTATATGCCTAAAAGTGGTATTGCTGGATCCTTGGGGAAATTGCTTCCCAGTTTTCTGAGAAATTGCCATATGGCATTCCAGAGTGGTTAAAAAAGTTTACACTGCCACCAACAATGGAAGAGTGTTCCCCACGTTCTGCATCCTTTCCACGATAGGTTATCATCTGGGTTTTTAATCTTTGCCAATCTGACAGGTGGAAGGTAGTATCTTAAAGTTCTTTTAATTGGCATTTCTCTGATAACTAAAAATGTTGAGCATTTTTTCAGTGCCTTTCAGCAATTTGTAATTCTGCTGAGAATTTCTTTTTTAGTTCTGAATCCCATTTTTTAATTGGGTTATTAAGGGTTTGGGGCTCTAGTTTCTTGAGTTCTCTATATATTTTAGAGATCAATCCTCTGTCACTTGTAGGGTTTTTAAAATCTTTTCCCATTCTGTAGGCTGTCATTTTGTCTTGTAGACTGTATTTTTAGCCTTATAAGAGCTTCTCAGTTTCAGGAGGTCCCACTTATTGATTATTGTTGTTAGTGTCTGTGCTTCTGGTGTTATATTTAGGAAGTGGTCACCTGTGCCAATGTTTTGGAGTGTATTTCTCACTTTCTTTTCTATTAAGTTCAGTGTAGCTGGGTTTATGTTGAAGTCTTTGATTCACTTAGATTTGAATTTTATGAAAGTTGATAGACTATGATCTATTTCTATTTTTCTACACACTACTATCCAGTTATGCCAACATCATTTGTTGAAGATACTATCTACCTTATATTGTATATTTTTGGCCTCTTTATCAAAAATCAGGTGTTCCTATGTATGTGAGTGAATGTCAGTGTCTTCAGTTTGATTCCTTTGATCTGTAAGTCTGATTTTATGTTAATACTAAGCAGTTTTTATTATTGTAGCTCTATAGTATAACTTGAAATCGAGGATGGTGATGCCTCCTGAGGTAATTTTGTTGAGCAAAATTCTTTTGGCAATCCTGGCTTTCCTGTTATTGCAAATAAAATTGAGTATTGTTTTTCCAAGGTATGTAAAAAAATTGTTTTGGGATTTTGACTGGAATTGCATTGAATCTGTAAATTGCTTTTGGTAAGATTGGCATTTTCACTATGTTGAGCCTACCTATCCAGGAACATGGTAGATCTTTCCATTTTCTAATATCCTCTTCAATTTCTTTCTTCAGAGATTTAAAGCTTTTGTCAAACAGATCTGATACTTCTTTGGTTATAGTTACACTGAGGTATTTAATGCTATTTGCAACTATTAAAAAGGGTGATGTTTCCCTTATTTCTTTTTCAGCCTGTTTGACTTTAGTGTATAGGAGAGCTATTGAATTTTTTTAATTAATCTTGTATCCTGCTACATTGTTGAAGAATTTTATGAGCTGTAGAAGTTCCCTGGTAGAATTTTGTGGGTCACTTATGTATACAATCATGTCATCTGCAAATAGGGATAGTTTCCTTTCTTCTTTTCCAATTTTTATGCCCTTAATCTCCTTTCATTCTCTTATTGCTTTAGCTAAAACTTCAAGAGCTATGTTGAGTAGATAAGGGGAGAGGAACAGCTTTGTCTTCTTCCTGATTTTAGTTGGATTGCTTTGAGTTTTCTTCATTTCACTTGTTGTTGGACATTGGATTCTTGTAAATCACCTTTATTATATCTAGGTATTTTCCCTGTATTCCTGATTTCTCCAGGACTTTACTCATAAAGGAGTGTTGGATTCTGTCAAAGGCTTTTTCAGCATCTAAGGATATAATCATGTGGGTTTTTTCTTCAATTTGTTTATATGATGGATAACATTTACATTTTTTTTGTATGATGACCCATCCCTGAATTTCTGGAATGAAGCCTATTGATCGTGGTAAATAACTTTTTTATATATGTTGTTTGATTCAGTTTGCCAGAATTTTCTTGAGAATTTTTCATCAATATTGATGAGGAAAATTGAACTGTAATTCTTTTTCTTAGTTGTGTCTTTGAGTGGCTTGGATGTCAGGGTTATTGTGGCTTCATAAAAAGAGTTTGACAGCATTCCTTCAGTTTCTACTGTATGGAACAGTTTGAGGCATACTGGTATTAGCTCTTTCTTTGAATTCTGGTAGAATTCTGCAGTGAAACCATTTGGGCTTGGGCTTTTTTATTTGGGAGACTTTTAATGACAGCTTCAATATCCTTTGGTGTTATAGGCTGTTTAGGTTTAATCTGATCTTCATTTAATTTTGGTAAATGGTTCCTGCCCAGAAAGCTGTACATTTCTTCTAGGATTTCCATTTTTGTGGAGTATAGATTTTTAAAGTATGACCTGATAATTCTCTGGATTTCCTGGAGCTCTGTTGTTATGGCCTCCTTTTCATTTTTGATTTTGTTAATTTGAATGCTTTCTCTCTCTGCTTTTGGTTAGTTTGGATAAGGGCTTATCTATCTTGTTGACTTTCTCAAAGAACCAATTCTTTGATTCATTGATTTTTTTTTATATTTTTTTTTGCTTCAATTGTGTTGATTTCAGTTCTAAGTTTGATTATTTCCTGCCATCTAGTCCTTCTAGGTGAGTTTGCTTGTAACTATTCTAGGGTTTTTAGCTGTGCTGATAGATCTCTTGTGTGGAATTTCTCTAGTCTTTTCATGTAGGCATCTAGTGCTATGAATTTTTCTCTTAAGACTGTTTTCATTGTATCCCATAAGTATGGGTATGTCGTGGATTCATTTTCATTAAATTCTAAGAAGACTTTGATTTCTTTCTTAATTTCTTCCTTGACCCAGAAGAATTGGGTTCAATTGAGTGATGTTTAGTTTCCATAAGTTGGTAGACTTTCTGTGATTCTTGATGTTTTTTAACTCTAACTTTAGACTACAGTGATCTATATGGTACAAGAAGTTATACCCATTTTTTTTTTTTTGGTAACTGTTGATATTTGCTTTATGATCTAGTATGGGGTCAATTTTAGAGAAAGTTCCATGAGGTGCTGAAAAATATGTATATTTCTTTTTGTTTGGGTAGAGAGTTTGACATATCTCTACTAAATCCATTTGGGTCATAACTTCTGCTAGGTCCCTTATTTCTCAGTTTAGTTTCTCTCTCGTTGACCTATCCAAGGATGAAAGTGGGATATTGAAGTCTCCACTATAGTGTGACAGTTTTGATATGAGATTTAAGCTTTAGTAGTGTTTCTTTTACATATGTAGGTACCCTTGTGTTAGTGGCATAGATGTTCAGGATTGAAATTTTGTCTTGGTGAATTTTTCCTGAGATAAATAAATAGTGTCTGTCCTGGCCTCTTCTTATTGATTTTAGTTTAAAGTCTTTTTTGTTAGATATTAGAATGGCAACACCAGCTTTTTTCTTAGGGCCCTTTGATTGGAAAAGCTTTTCCCATCCCTTTACTCTGAGTCTGTTTCTGTCTTTAAAGTTAAGGTGTGTTTCTTGTATGTAGCAATAGGATGGTTTTTGTTTTTGTATCTATCGTGCTAGGATGTGTCTTTTCATAGGTGAGTTGAGTCCATTGATATTAAAGCATATTAATGGCCAATAATTGATAGTTCCTGTAATTTTTGGTAGTAGCTTGTATTTCCTTTGGGGGGGGTTCTTCTGTGGGATTATCAATTGTTCATGGTCACATGGGTGTTTCTGGTTTCCTTAGGTAGAAAACTTCCCTCTAGGGCTTTTTGCAGAGCCTGATTTATAGTTAGGTATTTTTAAAATCTGGGTATGTCATGAAATATCTTGTTTACCCTATCTATGTTGATGGATAGTTTTTCTGGGTACAGTGGTCTAGGTTGGTATCCATGCACTTTGAATGTCTGTATAATGTCTGACCAAGACCTTCTTGCTTTCATTTTTTCCCTTGAATAGTCAGATGTTATTCTGATGTATCTGCCTTTATAGGTGATTTGGCTTTTGCAACTCTTAGTATTTTTTCTTTGTTCTGTAGGTTTAGTGGCTTGATTATTATAAAGTAAGCAGATTTATTATGTGTGTCTAGTCTATTTGGTGTTCTATAGGCTTCCTGTATCTTTATATGCATTTCCTTCTTTAGCTTGGGGAAGTTTTCTTCTATGATTTTGTTGAATCTATTTTTTGTGCCTTTGAGCTGGTATTCTCCTCCTCCAATTGTAATTATTCTCAGGTTTGGCATTTTCAAGGTGTGCCAAATTTCTTGGACATTTTGTGTTACCCCTTTTTTGGTTTTAGTGTTTTTTTTTTAACTGATGTATCTATTATCACTATTGAGTCTTCCACCCCAGAGATTCTCTCTTCCATCTCTTGGATTCTGTTGGTTATGCTTAAATCTGTGGTTCTGGGTCCTTTTCTCAGATTTTTTTTCTTTCTAGATTTGTCTTAGTTTGTGCCCTTTTTATTGCTTCTATTTTAATTTTTAATTTCTGATCAATTTTTTTCACCTTTTTTTTTAACCGCCCCCCCCAGTTTTCTTCATTTTCTTTCAGGGCTTTGCTAGTCGCTTCCAATTTTCTGTTTATATTTTCTTTTATTTCTTTTCTTTTTTAAATTTAGTTTCATATTAAATGGATTTTCTGAATTTTTCATTTATTTTTGAATAAAGTCTCATTTTTTATTCTTGTATTCCCTGTTCAAATGCCTTTCCCCTCCAGCCCCTCCCAGTCACTCTCTCTTCTCCCCATCTCCTCATCTCCTCCCCAGCAAGGGCAGGAGGTTCCAAGGTCCCAAGGTGGCTTAGTTCAGCATCCACC
This sequence comes from Sigmodon hispidus, assembly GCA_004025045.1. Taxonomy (NCBI): domain Eukaryota; kingdom Metazoa; phylum Chordata; class Mammalia; order Rodentia; family Cricetidae; genus Sigmodon; species Sigmodon hispidus. The sequence continues at coordinate 11,952 of PVIH01004264.1, forward strand.
CCAGGTAAGTCTGATTTCCTCATCCTATTGAGGATTGATTTCCATTTCTCTGAGAAACCACCTTGTATTTCTTTAGGGGAGTTTTTATATCTTCTTTTAAGGCTTCTATTAGTTTCATAAAATTGTTTAAAGTCATTTCCTTTTGTTTCCTCTTCATTATTATGTTCAGGTCTTGAAGCTATAGAACTACTTGCTTTTTCTGGTGATGTCTTATTGACCTTTGTATTGTTGTATGTATTCTTGCATTGCCATCTGCCCATAGTTTCCTCAATTCACTCTTGGTTAGCTCTTGATTGGCTCTTAGTGGGTTGTTGGTCTGAGAGCTCTTAATCAGCTATGTGTTCAGAAGGTCAGCAGCTCTCATGAGGTCACAGTGCTATGATGCCCATCATCACCTCTTGACCTCTCGCTTCTCAGCTTTGTGCCCAGGTACTCAGCTGTTCCCCTGATGCTATTATGCCAGCCATGTTCTGGGAAGACTACACTCTGTGCCAAAACTGAGTGGCCATCTCCGTGCTTGGTACAGGTGACAGAAGTCACCATCTGACCTCTGTCGTCTCAGCTGTGTACCTAAGGACTCCTCTGCTTCCCTGCTCCTACTATGCCTGCCATGGTCTGGGCTGAATGTGTTCTGCTCATTTCAGGGAGCAGACATCATCGCCTAATCTCTCACCTCTCAGCTGTGTGCTCAGGACCAAGGGACTGTGTGCTGTTTGCCTGCTGCTATAACTCCAGCCACGTTCTGGTGTTCTGGTCAAACTGTGTTCCTTGAAGCTGAGTGGCTGTCTCAGGGCCTGGGTTCAGGTGTCAGAAGTCACCATCTGACCTCTGATCTATCAGCTATGCACCTAGGGACGTGGCAGTTGCCCCCACTGCTATTACACCAGCAGTGTTCTTGACGGACTGTGTTCTGTGTGGAAGCTGAGTCAGAGTTCATTTTCTTTAACCTGGCAATGATAAAAGAGCACAACAGAAGTACTAATCCTACTAGTGATCATAATGCCCTCATGACTTAATTACTTCCTGAAGTCTATACCTCTTTATTTTCTTTTTTACTATTTAAACTTTTTTATAAAATATATTTTGATCATATTTTCTATCCCCCAACTTCTCTTAGATCCTAGCCACCTCCCTACCTATAAAACATCATTAATGCTTTTTCTCCACACTAACTTCTTCCCTGCTACTCCCCTTTTTTCTCTTCTCATTTTCCTGTCTGTGTCAAAAATATTAAAAGCAGAAACTAATAAGACAAAAAAATACAATAATAAACAAGCACACATAAAACAGGTAGTCCACTTTGTGATGGCCAATTACTCCTGGGTGGCGTTAGCACTTGAATATGGTTGATATACCCAATGTCAGTTCAGTGGAAGAATCTTATTTTCCCTTTCCCAGTGGATATCAATTGCAAATAGCTTCTGGGTGAAAAATGAGACTTGCCCTCTTACTTGCAGCCATTTTATCTGGCTTCAACTTGCACAGGTCTTCTGTATGCTCTCACTATATGAGAGAATTCACAAGTGTAACAACATCCCTGTTTCGTCTGTAACAGCCTGTTCTGTGCTGATTCTAGGAGTCATCAATCACCTCAGGCTCCCACAATCTTCTTGCTTCCTTTTCCATAATAATGTCTAAACCTTGACAAGAGAGTTTGATCAAGACATCTTATTTAGGGCCAAATCGTCCAAATTTTTACTATTCGCACATTGTCCAAATGTGGGTCTATATATTAATTATCATATGTTGCAAACAAGGAGCCTCTCTGATGAGTGCTGGGCAATGCATTGATCTATGGGCATAGCACTATGTCATTATAAATTGTTATGTTGCTATGTTTGTTTAGCAGAATAATAGTAGGTTATCGTAGAATGCCTATGACCTATCAAATCTCAGGTTCTTGGTCATTTTAACTGTGCTGGTGTGTGTTTCATTACACAGAATGGGCCTTAAATAAAGAAAAAAAGAAGAAGTGGTTGGTTGCTTCTATAACGTTTGTGATACTATTGCATTAGTATATCTACAACCTTTTCTATCCTAATACTCTAGAGTAATCACATATGCATAAAACTGAATATTATATACATAATAAGTGAAAATAATAATATTTGCTTTCTAGAGAAAAAAATTATTGATTTTTCTTCATCTTGTACTGAATTTGAAGTTAAAAGATAATACTCCAAAAGTATTGATAAAGTTTTGATAACTTTCAAAGTTATCACCTATACTTTCCTCCCACTATAAGCAGTAGTTCATAACTGTCTTGTCTATATTTCCAGAAGTAGGCTCAAGGATTGTTTGTTGTTTTGTGTGTGTGTGTTCGTTTAAAGACAGCATCTCTTTCTGTAGTATAGGTTAGCCTTAAACTCATTATAAATCATGCTGACCTTGAACTGGGTTTCAGTAGAATCCCTACTTGTTCTGGATTTATGGATATAAGCCACTTATGTAGTTAGTTTAAAAGCTCTTAAGCACACAGAAAATGTATATACAGTTTAAATAAATTTAGAGAATATGAAGTAATAATATATAAATTAACCATGTTGGAGTTGGGCTTTGCTGGCAGGCAGCAAGTCCTTTACTTGCTGAATCAGCTTAATGGACTATAAGTTTACTTTCTTAAAAAAAAAATCTACCCTTTATTTCAAATCCCTAATCTATGCCTGCTTTCAAGCTTTATACAGTTTTAATCACTAATAAAATAAGTTTCCACATGTTCTCTGTTCAGCAGTGAATTCTTTTTTGGACACTTTACATTCAGGTATACATGCTATATACTGCTATGGTGTGCTTTTCAAACATGGTAGGAAATTCTTTCTCATCTTGAATTAAATTTTTATCAAAGCCTTCCTACAGCATTTCTCAGTGTCCTGCTATATCTCATTCTTGAAAAGAATCTATGATGTTTATCACTTTTAGTTTTAAACATTGATTCCAATTAGTTCTGTATATAAATAAAAAATTCCACTTCAAAAATGTTTTTTTACATTAAGAAATAAATAGGATAAATCACAACTATCACAAACTATTTATTCAAGAAGTTTAACAAGCATAAAAACACATGAGAACACCCCCACACCTTATTTCTCCTCAAATTTAAAATCTGTGTGTATTTTCACAGAACTTTATCAATGTTTGATCCTGGCATATGCCTGTTCAATCACTCACAAAGATATAGTTATACATCACCCAAAATTAAGCTACCTTCTGTGAACTGCAATGTCAAATGATTTCACCATTGTGCAAATTTTACAAATTGAAGCCGCAAACACCAAGATGTTAAAATTCAGTTCTTTTGTCTAGTACCTTCATGTAATCACAAAATGTGGTTAACATAGAGTGTCTGGGGCTATTACCATCAAATCTCAATGTACTATATTACATCAAGAATTCTTTTGTAACTAGAAGTAGTGTACTCTAAAATAACAATGATAGGTAGCAAGGTATAATACACACATAAAATAGCGCCTTAGGTCATTATTTCTTATCATCTTCAAGTATCAGGTACTATGAAGAATCATGTTTGTACTTTTAAAACAACTAACAATTCAGGTTGTTCATTTCAGAATCACCACACATTAGCAATGCCTTAACTATAATCCTTTGACAACCACAGTATCATTCCCTGGGCAGCCATCTTCATCCTAGGGCTTCTGATCTGAATCACCAACACCCCAAACTTGCTGTCTCTATGCATACCTTTCGAGTCTCTCTTTCTACATGCAGGCTCAGGTCCTCTGCCACCCTAACCCTTTAATTTCTTTGTTTTCACAAAGATACCCACAAAGCAGAACCTGGAACTAACCTACCTGGTGCACACATTTCTGCTCTTGAGGTAATTTCTTCCTCTAAGCCTGCTCTCAAAAGGTTGAGAAAGAGAGGCCGAGAGGGCAGCACTAAGAAGCAAGGTCAAACTTCTCAAATTAAGTGAGTCAATAGGAAATTTTTACTTGGGTCTATTTTAAATTGTGGGGCCATCATTAAGCATGTACTCCTTTGAAGATCCAAATCATTACTTGGCAATGTATGTCTATGTGTGAATTCATTATTATATAAATAACATAAAATTATTGTCTTGTGTTTATGTATGTAACTCTCCCACATAGTCTATGTGATGGTTATTGTGAACTGTCAACTTGAGAGAATATAAAGTCTTGTGATGGGACTTAGGTCATGCCTATAAAGGATTAACTTGATTGTGTTCATTGATCAGGAAGGGTTATATTGACGGCAGGCAGGGTTGATCTTTTGCAAGCAGAATGCACTATGAGAGGACTAGAGCTGGGTACATCTATACATCCTAACATGACTCAACGTTAAAACCTAAAACTTCCATACAAATGAGAACAATGAATAGATCATAAGCAAAGAATGCTGGAAGAAATTCCAGAAAGAAAACTAATCAATAATGAAAACAAATGGATGCTTTTCTGTCACATGTAGCACAGTGGAAATGAGTAAAAACAACACTTAGAAATTTTCAGTTGCAATAATTGTTCTATATCTTGATATATGGTCATTAAATGGGTCAGTGTGTCTGTAAAACAAAAAGAAAACTCACAGAATTTGAAAACAATGATTTTTTTATGATGATGATAATTTACATTCATTCTCTGAGTCAGCATCATCAGCAACACATAAAAAATTGTGAAAATGAAAGGTGCCACACCTTATGTCAATGATGAGTCAGGGACTTTGATGGTAATGCATACTTTAACAAGCCTTCTAACTGCCCTGATGCTTATTTAAGTTTAAAAATGACTATAAGGGATATTTATTTTTAATTTTCATTTCAATTTCTTAAAAATAGTTCTTACAATAATTTTTAACTTACAAATCCTTTCCAAAGACTTTTATTATTATTCCTGTGCATAAAAACATATGCACAGGAATAAATGTATAAATGTATTTAATCTTCCTTAGCATATATGTACTCACAAACTCAAATAATCCTGACATAAAACTAAATACATTAATTGAAATTGTTTTGGGTCATTTCCTGCAGAGAGTATTTTTGATTCAAAAAAGATAATTGAAAAAATTCTGTTATAAGAAAAAACTTTAAAGGTCTTAAAAGTTAGTTAGGGGATAATTTTGGAGAGAAACATCTTTTATTTACAAGTAAGTGTCAGTCTTTTAGACTTCAATGTAATGAGGAAAAAACATATAGACTATAAATAACATCTCCCTAAACTTCCCCTAAGTGGTAGTTTCTAATTAATGATGACCATTTTTTTTTAATGGAACATTTATTTCATGCTATTCCCTTGTGTTTTTATATAATCATTTTAAGAATTACAGTACAGATTTAATAAAGATAGCAAATCACTCACACCAAATTTTAAAATAAAGCTATATATCGAGTGCTTTATAAAAATTTCATTTAGCAATACTATATGTGATCTTTGATGGTGAACTTTATTTTGACACATAGCTCTTTTGTCCTTTTGGTGCTGCAGTGAAGAAATATACATCACACCTGAAGTTCAGGGGATAAGAAATTGAAAGTTCAACAATCACTTTCAATCAGCCAGCAACACCAAAGTGCTCTGGAGTTATTCTGATCATTTTCAGTGAAAGAAGAACAGGATTCTTAGCAGCTTATAGAGAAGGGTCAGTACCAACCGTTTAAAGTAGTTGATTGTCTCCACTATACGTCTGAAAGAAAAGAAGATTTGGAAACTCAGACTCCCATTTGAAGGGAAAGCAGCATATTCCTAACCCTGGTGTTTGTTCCTCCAAAGAAGCTACCTGTGGCATGATGGTGTGAAGTCAGTAACACCTCATTTAGGCGAAGATGGCTTCTCCTCCTCATGTCACCTAACATTTCTCAACTAGTCTCTTTAATTATTGTCTTTTGGGTATTACAAGTAGCCCAGGCTAGCCTTAGATGTGGTGACCCTTCTGTCTTGGCATGAGATAGTAGGCCTGACAAATTACTTTTTAGATAGGGTCTGTGTGTGTAGCTCAGGCTGGCCTCAAACTCCATTCTCCAGCATGAGTCTTCTCCTTGCTGTGGGCCTCCAAGCCTAGTTGTAATTAAACCTCAGAAGGTAGAAATAGCCCAAAGCACAAAGGCAGTTTTCCTTTCAACAAAAGATGGCCTTCTAATTTACACATACAATGCTAATTCAGAAACAAAAAAAAATCTTACTTTTCACCCTCAAAACATCCTTTTTTTATTTAAAAAAAAAAGTTTAGAATTTTTTGTCTAGTTTTGTTTTTGACACTAAGTCTCTGTAGCCCAGGCTGGCTTTATGCTCATGGCAACCCCCCTGTCTCAGCTTCCCAAATGCTGGGGTTATAAGTGTGAACCATCACGCCTGGCTTTAAAAACATTTTCTAATCCTCAGGAGGCTGAAGCAGGAGGATTACTGTGAGTTTGAGAGTAGCCTATATGTGATATACAGTAAGTTACTAGCCAACATGGGCTACATACAGAGTAAGATTCCTGTCTTTGAAACAAGTAAAAAACTATGATATTCCATTCCCTTCACAGCCACCAGCTGCCACTTTTGTTTTTTGAGCACATTGTGCCACAGTCCTGTTTCAACTACAGAAGGCTCTACTGTCTCAGGGGTGGATGGCAGGAGTCTCAGAAGGCATACGGCTCAAGCATCTACCTGACATGTCTCACCAGCCTGGGTATTGGAGAAATATTCACTAGTAATTATAGCACAAGATTGTTCTATGCCTCATTTGTTAGTCAAATGGAATGATTAAACTGTATTCTACAAGGCCTATGGCAGCACTGGTATTTTAGGATCTACAGACTCTGAAACTTTCTTAGAAACTGGACTTCACTGACACTGCCCCACAATGACTGGATAAGAATTTGAATCCAGAGAGCCTAAAGTTTTCAATAACTACATTCAACTAACAATGGCTCCTTCTCTGCATTTACTTTTAAGGAATTAAAAATGGCCACAAATTCCACGCAACTTCTAATAAAAGACGGTGTCTATTTCCCCACTCCTGCATTCTGGGCTAGTTTTATTTTTCAATTTATTTTTCAAGATTTGCTTAATTGTATGCATATGGATGTTTTTGCATGCATGTAAGTCTGTACATCATGTATGTATCTGGTGCCCAAGGAAGTTAGAAGAGGAAATTGGATCCTCTGGAACTAGAGGGACAGTCAGTGTGAGTCAATCAATAGTAGTGTACCCTTGGAGGACCTAGCTCTTTTTTACTATGGTTCCCCAGAAGCTGTTCTTGATTCAGTGGGCTCTCCAGAGTCCATCCAGCCATCTCTACTGGGAACTCCTCCTCATAATCCCTATCTCCTTGCTCATACAGACTCTTCCTCACCCCCTCCAGCTGAAAAGGGAGCTTGGCCCAGTGCTCAGCCATGTATCCCTGCCTGCCTCCACCTCCATTTATTGTTGAATATAGGTTCTATGATGACACTTAGGGTGGTTATTCATTTGATTATAAAGAAATTCCTGTTTAGGCACCCCTTCCATTATTAGTTGGGGCCCTAGCCAGGGACATCTTGTCATCCTGTGAGTTCTTGGGGATTTTCCTACCAACCCCACATTGGCTTCCTCTATCAAGATATCTATCTCTTTTTTTCTCCCTTTTTGTTGCTCCTCTCAATCAACCATCTCCTTCTCTCATGATTTCTTCCAACCTCTCCTCTGTTGCTACCTGTTATGATCCTAATTTGCTAATGAGATCTTGTCTATTTTCCTCTTCCTAGCAGAAACCCTGGATGTCTCACTTAAGTTCCTTCTGATCCCAAGGTGTTAAGGGGTTGTGGTTTGAGTGAATTTCTAAATATTAAGATATAAATAATAATAAAATGAATTAAGCCCTAGGTTGTCTGAATCTAACTATCTGCTATTCAAAATGCTATTTAAAACATGCAAGTAGTTCAGGCACCTTCTTCAGCATTGGAAGGAAACTTAGCTGGGATCTCCTGGTGGGTTCCAGTGGACTTGCCTAACACCAAGTTTCTCCCCAAGCCCTTGATGACTTACTCTGTTAAGATTTTACCCTCATTGCTCACCTCTCAATCCCTCCCCCAACTCAGCTTTCTCAAACCCTCATTTACCCATCTCTCTTCTCTGCTCTCTCCACTCTCCTCCCAGTTTACCCAGAAGATCTTAACCATTTCCTCTCTCTACCTATCTTCTCTAGGGTTGTGGAATCTGGCCTGTTCATCCTTGGCTATGTGTTTACTATCCATGTATGAGTAAGTCCATACTATGTTTGTCTTTCTGAGTCTGGGTTACCTCATTCAGGATGACTTTTTCTGGTTTTATCCATTTGCCTGCAAGTATGTCAGATTTTTTTTTTTAAACCATTGAGTAATACTCCATTGTGTAAATGTACCACATTTTTCTTTATCCATTATTTGGTTGAAGGGCATCTAGATTGATTCTAGGTTCTGGCTATTACAAATAAAGCTGCTGTGAACATGTAGGCAGATTAGTGACTAACCTAATTGTCATTATAGATCTACATCCAATGACTGATGGAAGTATATGAAGATACCCACAGCCCAGCACTTGGCCGAACTCCTGGAGTTCAGTTAAAAAGAGGAAGGAACTAGAGGCGCAAGCGGAGGGTCAAGAGCACAATAAACATATCCACAGAGACAGCTGACATGAGCTAATGAGACTCTGGTCTTACAGCTGGAGAGCCTGCATGGGTTCAAACTAGGCCCTCTGAAGGAGGGTGACAGTTGCCCTAATCAAACTGTAGACTCCTTAGCTATAGGAACAGAAAGTATCCTGGTTACATGAACTGGCATTTTGGAGGTGGGATGTCTTGCTCAGCCTTGATACAAGAAAAAGATGCGTCCTACTTCAACCTTATATGTTAGCCTGTGTTGAATGCTCAAGGGAGGCCTTACCCCATTTGCAGAAAGGATTAAAGGTGAGGTGGGGGAGATTGGGGAAGAGGGGGAAAAGGAGAAGGGGAAGGAAGGGGAGCAATAGAGGGTATATAAAAGAAATTTTATTAATAATTAAAAATATTATTTAAAAGATGTAAGAAAGGATAATGTAATCAGAATCTCTCCTACTAAAAACATTTTAAAAATATTTATGGTGTCAAATACAAGAATTTATTATGAAACCAAGATCATAAAAGCTTTTCCTTCTAGTTTATGAATCTTATCACATTGATTCATAAAATTATGAATGATAATTCCATAAAATACAAACAACTGCACTTATTGGCATTTAGATATCAAATCTTCTCAGAACCACAGTTTACCATTATCACTTTTTTGTTGTTTTTTATTAAATAAAAGTAATAAATTAATTTTTAAATTTTTTTAATTTTTTTTTGTTTTTTGAAAATCAATATAAAACTATATAAAAAAGATATAAGCTATAAGCATAACCAACAGAATCCAAGAGATGGAAGGAAGAATCTCTGGAGTGGAAAACTCAATAGTGGAAGTAGATAAATATTTTTAAAAGCATTTCCCATGACTGAAAGTCCATCTGAACATGAAAACAGGCCATGAGAGATGCATCATCAACCAGGAACAGAGCCTGACACTTTTGAAATGCAAAGTGTTTAAAACTATTTATGGTGTGTTGTTAGTATTTTCATACACACAGCTTTTTACAAAGCCAATTGTAGAGTAATAAAATTTTGAAACTTCCAGTATTTTAAAAAAACAAACAAATGTCAGTATTGGATCTTTATACAAACAAAGGTTAAATTTTAAACACATTTTTTCTTGCACTCATCTCACTCATAACACATTATCTGAGTGACCTAGTAATTATATAGAATACCTTTTCTACATGTATTTAATTACTTCTTACTTTTCATATTAATGAAGCAAATCAAAATCACAAACTATAACAGTTTACAACTCCCACTATCAATACCCTCAACTCCTAAAGTTCATTAAACATTTTTTGAAAGTATTATTCTGTCCTTTAATATAAGAAAGCAGCATATCAATAGCTGAAAATCTATCCCCGGAGCCAGACTGACCCTGAGACTGATTTCCAGTCTCACTATTGTATGATCCTGTAAGTTTCCTCATCTGCCTGCTGTTTTATTTCCTCAGCATAAAACTAGAAACACCAGTAACAACTATTAGTGAGGCTGTGGAAATGAACTCCTGTTGTGCCCTGCTCATGAGACACCCAAACAGACTGCTAGAGATGCAAACTCTCCAAAATGCAATAGCAAGATTTATTGAAATGCAAGTCAAGACAAGGACCTAATCCAGCACAGAGGTGTAGCAGTGGCCAGAGGAGGTACCCGCTCCTCTGAAAGCTGGCTTCTAAAAGCAAAACCCACAAGGTTATACATCTATTAGGGGTCTTAGTATGGATACAACTCTGATTAGCCTGTTTTTTTTGGAGACTTTCCAGATTGCCTCTGTTATCTTAGCCAGCTAAACCTTCCTCCCTAGACTATTTCCTATGCTGCGACATACCATGGTTGATTAGCTGCTATTAGATAGCCCCTAGGCTATCTCCTATTTGTACTTTTTTCTTAGCAGAACTCAGGCCTGTTTCAAACTGAGGTTCAAGGACTTTTGCTCAAAAATGGAAGTGCATCTCTGGTTCTTCACTCTTTGATGGACATAAGATCATAGGGGAAGGTTCTAGCATGTAAGTAGCAACTGGTGCAGGTGACACCACAACGTGGCCTACTACAAATTAATTTAAAACAAAACTACAAAATCTCAAGAAAGATGACTGAACCTTCTTAAGATGTTCCTTAAAATGTTTTAAGGAACAGTATTTGCCATTAGAATATTTTATGGAAAATAATACACCTGTAACTTGTTTTTAATTAGTCTTTTATTTTTCAGATTATATTATAATTAAATTATTTTTTCCTTCCCTTCCACACTTTCACAACCTCCCACATAGCCCTCCTTTCTCTCTTTCAAATTGATGGCCTCTTTTTACATTAATTTTTATGCATGTGCAGCTCTGTGTGTGTGTGTGTGTGTGTGTGTGTGTGTATAAGTATGTGTGTAGGTGTATGTGTGTATGTTTAGAGGTATGTATAGGGGTGTGGGTATATAGGGGTATATGAGTGTGTGTATGAGTCTTCATGTATATAGGTGTGTGGGTTATGTGTGTATCTGTATGTATAGGTGCATCTATGTTTAATCTTAAACACATGAAGTACTCAGGCTATCTGATGTCATTTGTATGTATATTTTCAGAGCTGACCATTTGGTACTGGGTAAATAGTTCATGTACTCTTCTCTAAGAAAAGCTATTAATCCCTCTGCAGGCTTCAATTGTCTGGAGTTCTATGTGTGCCACCTGACATTTCAAAGGCTAATGACAAATTGATAACATTCACAATTAGGTAACAATTGTGAGGTAAGATCTGAGTAATATATGATAGACACCAGATATGGCCAGATATGAATTATATCTTCATATAAATGTGTATATGGGCATGCCTTATAGGAAGTCATACATATAAGTTAATAATAAAATTAAATAATTCTAACCTTTTGAATAAAATAAAATATAAACTTCAAAGAAAATGAGAATAAAAATGAGCTTTAAAATGATAAACAGGCTGGAGAAACGGCTTTAGCTGTAAAGTGTTGGTCAGGAAGCATGGAGACTTAGGTTCTGATGACCAGACCCAGGTAAAATACAGGTGCGAATAATCCTAACACACAGAAGCAGAAACACACATCTCTAGAGTTTGCTGAACAGTCAGCCTAGCTAAATGAGTGAGCTCCAGGTTTAGTGAGAGATCCTGCCTCAGAAAATAAGGTGGACAGCCAGAAATGTGACTCAATATGTTCAGGCATGTGGTGTTAAGCCTGATGACCTGACTTCACTCCTCAGGATCCAACTGTTGGAAAGAAACCACTGACTTCCACAGTTGTTCAACAATCTCCATTCAAGCACTATAGTACACATACACACAATAAATAATTTAAAAATAGAAAGAGATTATGGAAGACAGTGAACCTCAATCTCTAGTCCCAACACATGTGCAAACATAGATGTATACCTGCATATATATGAATTTATACACACACACAATACACACAAACACATACATGTACATTGTTCACTTAAACTTTGAAAACCCAGTGGGTGGCTAGGGAAAAACAAAGGTGAGAAATGGTGACAGTTGTGAGAACAGATAAAATATTGAACACAAAAGAATTTCACAATTTAGCTCACGTAATAATCTACTTTGACATTAAAGAGATTCATATCAGAAAAAAAAACTAGACAACCCATAAGCCTAAAGAGTGAAAACTGGACCAAACCCTGGTACCATAACAACGGTGGGCCTGTTACTCTGTTGTTGCTGTAGCTACTTCTGCTTGAAGCACTCAGAAGAGATGAGCAGTTCCTGCATAAATTTTCTCTATCTTTCTAAGCTAATTTAACTTAGAATTATAAGACACCAAAAAATAAGTTATGAGGTAATTTGAAAACTGCCCTCAATGTAAATCTGTAATGAGCAATGAGCCAGACCTGTGATGTCTCCTCTGTGGCTGTTTCAGAGTGAAGAACCTTAGAACTGTAGCTTCCTCTATAATGAACTACTTTTCAGGAAGAAAACCTGCATAGACTTTAGGCCAAGGGATTCAGCTGCCAAACATTGCAGGTGTTCTTCAAACACCACAGCACATAAGAAATATAATCTCACAAGAGATGCCTTAGCACAGCTAATTGAAAGACTAAGAATTAGTATTTTATAGATATTATGCTGAGTCCCAACTCAGTTTTTTAAATATTAATTTGATACATATATATTTATTAGTTTCATGTTGAATGATATTTAATAGTGTTCATAAAATCTATTTTTCATCTTTGTCTTTGTAAGCCCATCTGTAATCTACTACAAAGTGCTTTCTATACCTTGTATTTGTTCCTTCAATACATAGACAGCAATTCTCCATTATTGCTTCTGGTGAGCTATCAACAATAGCTGCAAACTTAAGATGTAAGTTCTGGATGTTAAGAACTTTGGAACCAGTAGTAGATGTGGTTATTAATTCTGTAGGAAAACATTAATATTTCCATTAATTTGACTTTATGACAATCATATGGCCATTTGTGTTTGTCATATCATTGGAAAAGTAGGAAGATATAAAAAGAAATTATGGGAGTAGAGGAGCTAAGGAAACACTATTTACCAAGGCTTTCAGCTGGGCAAGGAATGCTTGTAAACTTGAAGAATTCATAGGCACTCTCCTCTTGTTGGCTTGTCTAGGACAATCATAAGTGTATAAGCATCTGCCACATTCGAATGTAGTACAATTAAGGATGCTGAGACCTTATTAAGAATAATGTTTCTAGTTAAAAAAAACTCTTGGAAAACACACTATCAGTTACTTCAATAACATAAACAGCATAGAGGGGATTGTCATTGACCATTGACTTAGAGACTGACCTGTCCAGAGACTATATATGACTGTCATCTTAAAAGAAGAGCTGGTATTGCCCAATAGTGTGTATGTCCTTTCTCAAGGATAAGGTAAAGGATTTATTCTTACATCCTGGAGGTCCGACACTGAAGTATCATAAATTGGTGCATGTGAAAGGTGCAGGAGGTGGCTTACAAGAGAAACAGCTATGTCTTTCCTCATTTGTATAGCCTGATCTGCTTTCTGTTCCCTCTACTTTACCTTGGAGAATTATCATCTCCCAGTATCAGGCTAGACTAGGCTATGCTGCAGCTCCAGACTCCAAGCCAAGATTTTCATCCTTCTCAACCTCAGTGAAATGCCATGACAAATGTATGGCATAAATTCCACAGGGACTGTCTAAATGGGACAAGTTACAAGACCCAGAAGTACAAGACTATGGTGAGAGATAACATCCTCCTTGTCTGCATCATATTCTAATAGACTGTTCAAAGCGGGCTAGTTCTCTTGAACCTACTTTAATTCCATGGAGAAATACAAAAAGCTGCTGTTTATTAATGTAGCCATGCCAGTTCAGTAATAAGCCACCTTATAGTTGCTTTTCCTCCTCTGTTTTTTTCTTTCCCCCTCATTATTGATGCCATCTTAGTAAGGCAGCACAAGGGAGTTTTGCTTCTGTCTGTCTCCAGAAAGTTCTGGCTAAGAGTAAACATTTTGAGTCAGTCCTTTCAGAAGTTCTTTGCAAACTGTAACAAAATTCATGGTTTTATTTGAGTATTGCAGGAAGGAAGTATACCACCACTTGAAGACTGTACTTCAATTAGTCACACTTTGTACTGGCAGTAAAATGAACTGTTAGCGCTCATCCAATATGTGTCCTTTCATAACTCAGACTGGCATGCTACTAAATGTTTGTCTAAGTGTACTTGGAAGTCTTTCCTTCAGTTATTTATGTTACTAAGTATCTTTTTATAGCTTTCATATTGATGTTTAAGGTTGAAATATTTGCACACTTTAGGAAAACTCTGATGGCATATTGCCACAATAAAATATATTTTAAAATATTACTCTCTATCAAACAAAGATTTAGAAGGAAGCAGTTACTCCTAAAACTTGCTGAGCAGGATTACATGTAGGAACACAATGCTTAATAGTTTTTGAAATCCAACTCCACCTAAAATGAGATACAAAGTATATTTTTTGAAGAACAAAACACAAGAAAATGTAATAGATGTTAAAATTATATTCTGTAACCTTTAAATTACTGAGTAGAGAAAAGGTCAAATTTCAGAAAAAGAAAATTAATCTATTAGTACAAAAGACTGACATATAATATCAGATTGTAAATTGCTAATTTGAAAGACGAATTCTGAAGGTTTTGTTGCCCTTGGCTTAGCTGAAGCTTGCAGATATATTCAGCTATTAAATATGTCACTGACATACTGGAAATGGCATTGGCTTTCAATAACAAGATGTCCAGTGGATGCTGAGAGACTAAGTAGATTTTAAAAGGGGAGACTGCAGATATTCAGTCTTCACTTGTTGCCAAGGTGTCTAAGCAGCAGGAGCTTGTTGTACATAGATCATTACAGCTAAGCAGAAGAAATAAATTCATAATGACAGACTCCAAAGAGAGATCACATTAAGTTTCCTGATTTTAAAAATTTATTTTTTTAAAGTTGTCTTCTCTAAGATAAAAGCTAAGGAGTTTTTTCATTAAATAGATCCCAACACAACAAAAGGGAATCCATAATTCCAGAAATATCAGGAGACGTCTCAGCACAGAGGTGGTGATGTCTCACCAGTGACAAATTATAGACCTAAGAATGAGTGAGTAGATGTCTACTACCTCAGGATGGAACACCACATCCATCTTTGTTTTTCTCTGTGCAAAGTTTGGTGGGTTATCAAATGTGCTCTCATCAGTTTTGACAAACAGCCTTTGAGAAAGTTATCAAAGCTCTGAGATCATAGTTTTGTTTTTGTTTTTGTTTTTCTCCAATTTGGCCACCATCTAACCATTCTCAATACGATCTGTTTTAGTAAATGGTGATGAGTTTGTTTTAATAAAATGAAGTGCATGAACTCAGATTCTTTATGAAATAACCAGCTATTCCTGATCTACAGGTTTGGATTTGGACTTATAAACTAAACTATTTAGAATACCATGTCTCTTTTAAATATATTTTTATGTTTGAAAGAATAAGAAAAAAAGCGATTTTGAAATCAGTAGTCTACTTGCCTAAAAAGTCAACATTTTATTTTCCAGAGTAATAATAAGAGAGAACAGAAAGAAAAAGCAAGAAAGCAGATAGATATAGTAGCTGCATTGGCCAAAATATAAAGTTTATATGAAGCCACAATCACCCTAATTCCCAAGCCACTCAAAGACACAACAAAGAAGGAGAATTACAGACCTATTTTCCTCATGAATATTGATGTGAAAATTCTCAACAAAATTTTGGCAAACCGTATACAACAATGTATAAAAAATATCATCCACTATGACCAAGTAGGTTTCATCCCAGAAATGCACGGCTGGTTTAACATATGAAAAACTGTAAATGTTATCCATCATATAAACAAACTAAAAGAACAAAACCACATGATCATATCCTTAGATGTGGAAAAAGCCTTTGACAAAATCCAACACTCCTTTATGATTAAATCCCTGGAGAGATCAGGAATACAGGGAGAATACCTAAATATAATAAAGGCGATTTACAAGAAACCGACAGCCAGTATCAAACTTAAAGGAGAAAAACTCAAAGCAATCCCACTAAACTCAGGAACTAGACAAGGATGTCCTCTCTCCCCTTATCTATTCAATATAGTTCTCAAAGTTTTAGCTAAAGCAATAAGGGAACAAAATAAAAAGTTTAACCTGTGACAGAAGCTTGTAAACATACAACTAACTATTATTGATGAGAAGTTTGGTTCTATAGAGAAACAGGAAGAAAAGAAGAAAAAATAGCATGTTTTCTATTTTTGTCTAAAATAGGAAGCATCCAGCAGATGCCTGAAAAATTACTACAAACCAGCTTGCCATACTATGAACTCCTTGAAAGCAAGGCCTTTGACTTTTTTATGTCTCTATCCACCATGACATACAGAAGATCTATAATAGATGGTTTTGTTTGTTTTAGTGTTTTGAGACAGCGTTTTTCTCTGTAACAATCTTGGCTATTCTAGAACTTTCTTTATAAACCAGGCTAACCTTGCGCTTAGAGAGATCAGACTTCCTCTGTTTTCCAAGTACTGGGATTAAAGACATGTACCACCACTGCTGTGCCTAGATGTTTACTGAATGAATAAATGTCCATGAAGCTCTTCAGTTAAAGGTAAGAAGAAATGAGCATAATACAGGAACACAAGTTATCAATAATGTTATTGTATTAGTGATCACCGCATAAAAAGTAGTAGCACAGAAGCCATGCAAACTGAGAGAGTGCCTGTCTCTACCATTCAAATGTTATGAGATCCCTAAAAGACACCTAATTCATGATAGAAGAAACTAGTTCTTTGTAATCTCAGTTAAATTACTACTAAAACCTAAAATTCTTTCTTAAAATGATTCATTCATTATCTTCTGAAAGATTGCTATAATATACTAGTATCCCATCCCTTAACTATACTTACTTTTATTCCGTATGTCACTGGTGGATCAGACCTTACTCCTTTGTCCCTTTCTTATCTATGTGCAGCCTTATTTAACCCTAAATCAGAAGCATGCCTTTGTGCATGTTCAAATATACTTCATTTACTTGTGTAGCTCACCAACTCATTGCACCTATTTGATTGTATAAGAGCTTGTGAATGTATTCTAGACACATTTTATGCTTATAATTGAGAAAAATACTTGCTTGAATTTCAATCTGTAGAGATAAATCTTTTTCATCTACCACAAAATATATTCAGTGGCTACTTGTTTTGCAAGTTTTTATGTCCCTAAAGACCAATTCAAAATAGAACACAAGGTAAGCCATTACTTAAAGCAGAGCCACAATTTAAATTGAGTGTTTAAGGGACCTTGTGAATTTCTGTTTTCTCTACGAAACCTTACATTGAGTCTATTGTTTAAAATACCAGCAGGGGATTTGTAGTAATAAAAGCATTAAAAACAAAACAAAACAAAATAAAATAAAACCTACTAACTCTACTAAAAAGAACCCTTAAAGCAATTTTGCCATTCCAAGGATAACACATCAATCAGCACATAAAGGATTATCTAGATCACTCCTGACACCCTGCCACTAAGCTCTGAACTGGTCAAAATGAGTTTATACCCAATTGTGTAACTCCTGCTTATGACCATGCCTGCTCTCCTCTAGCTTTCCATTTTGAAAAACCACTTTTATAGGAAAAGTTCTATCGCCAAAACCTTTTTATGAGGCCACAATAACCCTGACACACAAACCACTCAAAGATTTAACAAAGAAAGATAATTCAAACCAATTTCCCTTATGAACATTGATGTAAAAATTCTCAACAAAATTCTGGCAAACTGAATCCAACAACTTATTTAAAAAAAGTTATTCACCACAATAAGTAGATGCCATCCCAGAAATGCAGAGATTGTTCAACATATGGAAAACTGTAAATGTCATTCATCATATAAACAAATTAAGGAAAAAAAAAACCACATGATCATCTTCTTTGATGCTGAAAAAGCCTTTGATAAGTCCAACACTCATTCCATGATAAAAGTTCTGGAGAGATCAGGAATACAGGAAAAATAGCTAAATATAATAAAGGCAATTTACAAAAAGCCAACAGCCAATATAAAAGAGAAACTCAAAGCAATCCCACTAAAATCAGGAACTAGACAAGGCTGTCCTCTCTCTCCTTATCTATTCAATATAGTTCTTGAAGTTTTAGCTAAAGCAATAAGAGAACAAAAGGAGATTAAGGGGATACAAATTGGAAAAGAAGAACTAAAACTATGAAACAATGAAAGCAAGAAGGTCTTGGTCATAAACCCAGTCACACTGAACTTGATAGAAAAGAAATTGGGAAATTCTTTGGACAGGCACCTTGGATTCTGCTCCCTCCAGAGGAACAGCTGATCCAGTCTTGATGTTGGGGTGAGGAAAGTGGATCTGCCTGGAGTGGATGATGAACTAAGCCACCTTCGGACCTTGGGACCTCCTGCCCTTGTTGGGGAGGAGACAAAGTGATTGGGAGAACAGAGGCTGACTAGGATGGAGGCAGGAGGGGGAAAGCAGGGGAAGGGAGTTTGAACAAGAGGATACATGGATAAAAAATATGACTTTATTTATTATAATAATAATAAAAAGAATGGTAGTTCACAAGTTAAGTGTTACAGTGAGATGGTGGTTTTATAAAAATATTTTTTCAGGTAAAGATACACATTAAGTAAAATAGCATGGGCATTTCCCTAAAATACTTAAGGAACAAAGGAGGGGGGAGATGGGATTGGTGAAACTGTGGCTACTTACAGTTCTGTAGCGGTTCATTTAACATTGTCTACTTCTTTTTTCTTTGAAATTTTACATTAAAAATTTAAAAATGACTAAAGACTACAGAGAAAGGAAAAATTTAGTCACCTTGGTATATAGTGGTGAATAAGAACCCTGTTGAAGAGAAGAATCATTAAATATATTATTAGTTAATAGATTAAAATTAAGGGTCAAGTACAAACAAATATGTCTTACAACACTGTGTGTAGCCCAGCTAAGCAACCTAGAAACTCTTACTTATAAGAAGAGCAAGATTAAGATTATTTGAAGAAAAAAATAAAGGTTTTTTTGCAAATTATGTTAATATTTAAGTGAAAGGAATGGTAAGAAAATGAGAGAAAGAAGAGAAGGAAAAATTAAAGGACGACCAGGACAGAAAGAGCAAAAGAAAAGCACAAGACATAAACATAAAACAATTCAAAATTTGAATGAGGTAACACTGAAAAATCTGGTAAACAATGTAAACCATTTTTTTTCATTATTTTTAAAAAGTACATATTGATAGTTTAAGGATGGCAGTTATCTCTGACTAATATGAAATATCAAAATTCCAGTTCAATTTTTTTAATCAATAATTATAGTATTAATTTTGTGATTAAATAAAATTGAATAAATGACATTGTCTGTGGTATCAGATATTTAAGGAAGATGAGTATGTCTCTTTATAGGAAATTCAATGAAATCAGAATTAATGCTTGTCACAGGATAATCTACAGCCTTTCATCATGAGCATTGTCACTGTAGGCTGGCTCTGAACTCACTGTAATATCCTGAAGTACTGGCATTACAGGTGTAAACCACTATTCCTAGCTAGCTATTTTGTGGCCTTTTGAAACAAGTATATGCTATATGCACAATATGGTAGGTCCAAATATACAGTGCTGGTGAAAAAGATAAAAAAAACCCAATGAGATCTTATAACTCAGTGTTTTATAAAGCAATCCCTATTTTGGAGAATGTATACTGAGCATATGCAAAAAAAAAATGGCTACGCATTGAATACTGATATTTTTCTAGAGCAAAGACAGAGTAAAAATAAGAAGCAGGAAGAGAAAGCAGAAAAGAGAAAGAACAGAGGCAGAGAGAGTCAAAGGAAAAGACAGAGAGAGAAAGAACAGAAGACTGTACACAAATCAAAAATGGTAATCAGTTGAAAAATGAGCTGCTCAATTGACTAAGCCCATTACATCTGAGTCCCATTAAAAGTTAGTATTTAAGAGGGAATCTAAGCTTAATAAGTGAAAGTTCTGTTTTTGATTGACATAGATTTAGAGACATAAAATTACAGTTTCTCCATGGATAAAATAATTCTTCTTGGATCTATATTCTATTTATTTTCCAACTTATAAAAACAAAATGTGTCAAGTAGGATTTTAAAATAACCCATATGTGTTATTTTGTGTTACCTGCTGGCTAATTATTTCAGCAGAGCGTAATCTGTCCTCTGCTCAGGGTCACACACTGTTAGAGTCTAGCTATCAACATGACTTCATTTTCATCTGGAGCCAGGACTGAAGGAGAATTCTCTTCTTGGCTCATTCTTCTTGTTGTTGGCAGAATTAAGCCTACGTGGTTTTAAGACTGAGAATTATATTTCCTTTTAGGGACTATAGACTAAAGCCAGAGTTTAATGTAAATGAAGCACATGCTGTACCACTGATCTATATCTGCAGTCCCGCAGTCCCTCTATTTCCCGGTTAGATGTCAGACAGAGAGACAATATGTACGAATGTATACACACACACACACACACACACACACAGAGAGAGAGAGAGAGAGAGAGAGAGAGAGAGAGAGAGAGAGAGAGAGAGAGAAAGAGAGAGAGAGAGAGAGAGAGAGAATTATATTGTAATGGACAGCATTCTATCTCTTTTATCATATTCTAGTCATAAAAATCAAATCAAATGCTATACCTACACTCAGTGCAAGGAAATCAACACAGAAGCCTTCTA
Organism: Sigmodon hispidus; assembly: GCA_004025045.1. Classification (NCBI taxonomy): domain Eukaryota; kingdom Metazoa; phylum Chordata; class Mammalia; order Rodentia; family Cricetidae; genus Sigmodon; species Sigmodon hispidus. The sequence continues at coordinate 32,729 of PVIH01004264.1, forward strand.
ATATCAACTGTATAAACAATATTTATATTATCCTGCTTCCATAAAGGCTATTTATTAGCACTCCAATTTTAGAATCAAACTATAGAGTTAGCAATAGTAGTTACATAGCTGGAAATAGCAGAAGAGATGAGAATGTTAAAAAGAAATATTTTAAATGTATAAAAGAGACAAATAGACAGTATTTATACAAGTAACCACTGGAACCTCCCTGGCAAAAGTCATAACTTCAAAAACAAACTATTTTGTAACATAAATGCAACATATACTGCATTGCTTGATAAAAACCCCTGGAAGAAGTAAGAGCCAGGATAAATCACTCCTTGCTTATGAGGTGAGAGCTATAGCAGAGAGCAGGAGAGAAGAGAACTTTTGAATTTTATTTAAATGTTATGCTATAATTGATTTATTTTTACTCTGATATAATTGCATATTGCTTTAAACCTTGTATTAAAAGCAAGCCATATTACTAATTTGGTGACAATCTTTGGATATAAAAGTTGGGTGAAAACAAAGATTATATGTATCTCCATTGTTTTTTTAATATAAAATCTCCTCGCAGATTCCCATGTTAGAACATATGGTTCCAGCTGGTGCTGCTATTTGGGGATAAGTTTATGAATGCTTTGGGTGTGTTTTCTACCTATGCTAACTAGTTAACTGGGTATAGACACTAAAGGTGATGTTTGCTTCTAGATCTAGCTTGGACTCTGCTTCCTCAGATGTCAAGGTATGAGAAGATATTCATTAGCTCCACTAACAGAGATCAAACCACTCCAGCTACCATTTAATCCTTACCATAAAAGCTGAGCCCTCTAGCACTCGAAGCCAAGAGAAATTCTCCCTGGCTGAAGAACATTCTGTCAGTTGAAGGACAGAGGAACTAATACAATCATTCTCATGTGTATAGTCATGGAAACTAAGTCAGAATCAAATTGAATCAGCAAGCTGATTTTACAAAAATCCATGATAAAACCTTGGGTTTTTTTTTTTCATTCTAAGTATATCCCTTCATGTCTGTACAACAAATATATTCCTTAGTTAGGTTCTCTATTGCTATGAAAAGACACTATGACCATGGCAAGTCTTAAAGAGAAAAACACTTAATTGGGGCTGACTTACAGTTCAGAGGTTTATTTCCTTATTATCATGGCAGAAAACATGGCAGAATACAGACAGACATAGTGTTAGAGAGGTATCTAGATCTAGAGCAACAGGCATTAGTGAGAGTGAAACATCTGAGACCCCAAAGACCACCCTAGTGACACACTTCTTCCAGCAAAGACAGATGTACTCTAACAAGGCCATACCTCCTAATAATGCCACTATGGGTCTATGGGCACCATTTCCATTCAAATGACAACATTTTACTCCCTGGCCCCCATAGGCTCATAGCCATATGATAATACAAAATTTATTCAGCCCAACTTCAAAAGTCCACATTGTCTACAGGGATCCTAAATTTATTTAAAAGTCTAAAGTCTTTTCTGAGACTCTCAATCTCTTAACTGTAATCTCTGGTATAATTAAAATTATTTTAAAAAATCAGATCATGTACTACACATATGCAATGGTACTGGTTTTACATTACTTCTCCAAAAGGGAGAAGAGGGGGCATAGTAAGAAAATATTGAGCCAAAGCACGACCAAAACCAGCTGGCAAACTCAAAACTGGATATCTCTATATCTGATGTCAAAACACTCTTCAGATCTCCAACCCCTTCCAGCATTGTTAACTCTAACGCTCTTCTTTTTCCTGTACTGTTTTCACTCCTTGTTAGCAGCTCTTCTTGGCAGATATCCCATGCTCTAGCATCTCTAACATCTTGTGATCTCCAGCCAACTAAGTCACACTTCCTAATAGTCCCACTCTCTATAAACCTATGTGAGCAATTTTTATTTAAACCACCACTATAAATACATTAGCAGACAAGCGTATTTCTGAATTCCAGTTCAGCAAGTTATTAACTGAACTTTATTTCTTCATGTATCACCTCATTATTGGATACAGGAATGTGGTTTTCAGCTCTTTTAAGTATCAAATACTTTGCTTCAAATGAAATTTTGTAGTATCAAATTTATCAAAAGATTAAAATGAAATAAAAATAAACCACATTATATTTCTCTTATGGAAAAATCACACTGAACACTTCAGGCTCAGACCTGATGTACTGTTTGAGTTAGAAACTCTTTGGTCTACATAAATGTAAGTCATTATTAGATTCTTACTGAAGAGCTCTGGCACAGACCAAAGTGGTACTAACACTTTGGAGATGTTACCATCAGAACATCAAGTAACAGAGCGTTACTTGATGATAATAGTTCTCTTTCTAATGACTGGGATTTTACTTTCCTATCACCAATCTTTGTTTTTATAGCCCACTGGCAATGAGACCAAGCAAAAGAACTCACTAGTAAACTTACCAGCTAAGTTGGTGACACAAACAGTCTGAATCTGTGTTATGGTATTCTTCCACATCCATGGAAAACACTGAATCTGGGTTTGATAAACTGAATTCAAGGTTCAAACTTCCCACTTACTGACTGAATGGCTTTGGTAATTAACTTAATCAGTATGACCATTTTTCATTTATTAAATGGGAATAATCACAATAAACTAGTTGCCTTCCAGGTTGTGAAGGTTGTTATTCTACATCAGCACTCAGCATGATGCCTACCTTCAAAAGCATCAGTCATCAAAGAATCATAAAGATGATTAGTTAAAGAAAATTATATGTAAAATCTTACCTCTAGTATGAAATTATCTAGAACTATAGAATTACAAACATTAGCCAATAGACTTAAAGTTATTATATGTGGAGAAAGCACAGAAAGGGTTGGGCAGCAGCAACAGCTTTTACCAGTGCCTTAGTATTTACAGCTGATAGACAGTGTCAACTGAGAGGTAGGCAGTGTGTTGCTAGAATAAATGGAAAGATGTTTTTATAAGATTAGGTTATAAATAAAATACAGAGGAAGAACAGATTTCTTCTAAATCATAATTAATTAATTCTTTCCTGAAACATTGATTTCACCTCCTTAGCTTTTCTGACAGTTTTCTCTTTGTCCTGACAAAACTCTATTAAGAAAAAATATATATGGACTTGGGAGGTTGAAAGAGTAGCCTACTCCAAGTTCAAAGCCTTCCTTCCTATATCTCAAGACACTGTCTAAATGGAAAACAGAGAGAAGTATGGAGGAAGAGAAGGAGGGGGAGAGAGAGAGAGGGAAGGAGAGAGAGGAGCAAAGAAGAGAGGCAAGGAAAGAAGGAAAAGGAAACATATGATGTTTTATACACATTCTTAAACCAGTATTAGAATTCTGTCTTTCATATGCAAAATATTCCTGCTGATTTAATCTTCTCCAATTTATCACATATAAATTATAACAAAATAATTTTTCAAGTATATTACACTAGAAACTTTAGAACTGAACAAAATTATTAGAAACATAACTAAAAATATTCTGGCAATTTCTGAGACTGTATAAAGCCATGCTTTTCAATATTACCGTGTGTGGTTTATCATGTGAGGCAGCCAGGGAAGTTAAAGGTTTGTACTCAGGAATGCTACACCTCTGGGTAGTTTGTGAAGTCAAACTACCACAAGGCTTTTTCACTTAAGCATGAAATAAACTTAATTTTCCAGCCAGCCAAACATACTTTCAGAAACCTTAGTTGTGAATAGACCGCTCATTTAGAAAATAATCAAAAAAGTTAATTTTAGGAGAATGTGGAACAAAATAAAATAACTATAAAACTTTGTTAGATTACTGTTGGCCAAAGAGCACATGTATTCTTTTAAACAAAACAAAGACTGTGTGTGGCAGAGAGTAACATTGTAGAGCAGAAGAGAATTTGTTAAGCCTTACTGAGTTTTCCAGACAGTACCCCAGGAAAAGTTACTGCCCACATATTCAGTGAAATATGCTTTATTTACCATGTCCAAGAAGCCATGTACACTATGCTGCATTCTCTAGATTTAAGAGACATGTAAACTGACCCTTCCAAATTTTAGCTCTAATGAATCATGTGACCTTGAGCAAAACATTGAGGGCTTCTTCAAATTGATAGTCTGTTACTAAAGAAATTGCCACATCACGTTTTCAAATACATTTAATAAGGTTTTGTGTATTTTCAGAGTTGTGTGTCAACAAGATAAGTAAGCTGCCAAGAGAGGACATGTATATTTTCAATACAGGGATCATCCTTTTTTTAAGAAGCAAACCTGGATTTTAGTGCACTTTGAGTCATGAATTTACACTTAGGTGGCTGTGAAGCACCAAATTTATTAGAATCGTTTCTCTGTAAAGAATTACTTTCTTTACTTGTAGCATGTTTCTTTTTATTCCTCTCAATAAAGGTGCCCTATACATTGTAGGTACTGAATAAATGCTTGCAGAACAAAATTAAACACTGCCTAAACAGAAAGCAGAGCAAAAGGGGCCGTTTCTCCTCAGGAAATTCTTCCATCACTGAGTTTGCTTCTGTCTTTTGTGCTGATGCCCAGTGTCCATCACACCAGTGCAGTGTGCACTTTTCTTCAGTTCTCAGCTTGGGAACCCCTACTGTCCAGCCACCTGCTTCCTCATAGAGTTAACCAGCATGTACCTCCCACACCAGATGGCTCCTTTCTCCTGCCTTTGCTTGGCAAGAATTTACAAACATATTTCTGCATGTCCAGTCTGGGACATATCCAAGGGGCCAAGCTCCATGTGGGCATTAGAGAAGGCCCACAGAGCCCAAATGTATTTAGGATATCTGCACTTTTATATTGTTGTATGGTTTCTTTTGTTTATACCACAGGGTTTTTGTTTGTTTGTTTGCAAATGCCTAGTTTATTTCTTCAAAATTTCTGAATTCATCTCAATTTTCCAAGGCCCACACAATTAACCTCCCCCAAATTCTTTATGTTACTTGATCATTAATCCCACTTTGATTAAGGATGAAGAGATCCTTTAGTATGAGACTAACTGTTAAGTTTGGGGATGAGAACATGTGGAGGAGATAACCAGACCTTAGGAGTTGTTTGAAAACTGAACTGGTAGATGACCTGTGCGAGCTATAGTAAGCAAGTGTCAGGTCTCAGGGGTCTGTGCAGAAGAAGAGACAGAGATGATGACTCCAAGGAAATGGTGTCTCAAGACACAACAGGATTTATGTATATATGAACTCACAGAAACTAGCAGCACACACAAGATCTGCACAGCTTCAAGCTACACAGGATCCCAGCATTGAGATGGGGAAGTGGAAATGAGGTCCCACTCTTCATCAAGAAGCTATTAGCAATTGCTATCACTGACAAAGGAAAAATCAGTTTGCTTTGATTGTTTCTGGTATATAAACCAGACTCAAGGTCAGGTTTCAGACCCAGGAAAAAATAGCCAACACAAAACAAACTCTATGTTTACTTGTTTCTTTCTGTTTATTTGGGGTTTTTTTAGTATTTTCTTGTCTTATTTGGTTTTTTGTTTGTTTTTATTTTCCTTTTTATGTTTTTTGGGGGTTACTTTTTGAGTTTGGTTTGTACAGGAGTTGGGGTTGTTTTTTTTTTTCTTTTTGAAAGTCAAAAACATTGAAGTTGGGTGGAGAAGGATGTAGGGAAGATCTGGGAGAAACTGGGGGAGAGGAAAACATGGTCAAAACATATGGCACAGGAAAAAGTTTAAAGAAAATCAAGTTTCACCATTTCAGAGATATTTATCCACTTACGATGTTCTATCTTCTGATATCCCTATTACATAAATTCAGTAAATAAGAAAATATGTATTTTCACATCTTTAAAACCTACAAAATCTTTCTCCACTCACTTCGAAAAGAAGGAAAATTATAATCTTGATCAATTGCTACATCTACACATATTTTTCTCCATAAGTGACAGCCATGGCAAAAGGTTTAAGATCAGTCAGCTTTACCATTAGAATAAAAAAGGAAATAATGCATATCCTTTATTTTCTTAAAGTTTTTTTAAAGGCCATCCTACTAAGGATATTCCACATATGCAGAATCATATGCAATGCAAATGGTTATGAATACATGTAACTGCTTTATTCTTTTCCACTATTTTTGTCAATGACACCTCATTGGAATTAGCAAGAACAACACTTTTCCTGAAGATTGAAGACATCGAGTGGTAAAGTCATGAAGGAACACAAAGTAATGATGTAAATATCACTTTTTTTTGTTTTCAGGAGCAGAAATTGATTTATTTTTATTACTTTCTTATTGAGAGTTTCTAGAAATTATCCTCTAGAAATAGCTTAGGAAAGAATGAAAGATGCCAATTGCACTGGCTAGTTGTAGTATGAAGTTTCTAGCCTGGCCCTGAGGTTTGAACCCTCTGGCAACCCCGCTGCCACTTAGCCCCAAATAATAACACAAAGGCTTATATTAATTTCATGCTTATTGGACTATGGATAACTCTTAATTTTCAAACTAACACATAATTAGCTTAGTACTTTTTCTTAGAACACTATTTTGATTTCTTTCCTCTGTGTCTGCTGGCATCTCTCTGACTCTTCCTCTTCCCAGAGTTTTCTTAGTCTGGTAGCCCTGCTCACACTTCCTTTATTCCTTCTGGCCAATCAGCATTTTATTAAACCAGTAGGAGGGACAAATATTTACAATGTTCCAGAACATACTCCCACAGCAGCTTGTTTTGAGTCAATTTGACACAAGTTAGAGTTAACAGAAAGGAAGAGCCTGATACGATTCTGGCAGAGCTCAGTCTCCCAGAGCAAGAACAAGTCCAGACATTGAATGCTGGATGACAGAGCCCATTCCACTCTTAGTGAAGGCCATGTGTTCCACCTGTCTCCCTAAACCTCTGGCAAACTCAGTAGTGCAAGGAGTTAGATGTTTATTTAACCTAAGAGTATGAGGTAGTCATGCTCAGGACTGCCAGGAATAAAAAGAAGGGCTTGTGTTTGAGACAGAGTCTCACTAAGTAGCTCTGATTACCTTGGAATTCACTATGCAGACCAGGCATTTCCCCAACTATGGCTCCATGAGATTCAGAAAATGTCTCCATGAGATTCAACTATAGGCACTTTTTCAATTAGTAAACAATGCAGGAAGGCTGAGCCAATTGTGGGTAGTACCATCCCTGGGCTGGTGGTCGGTCCTGGGTTCTATTAAAAAAAAAAGCAGGCTGAGAAAGACATGGGAAGCAAACAGGTAAGTAGCATCCTTTCATGGCCTGTGTCCCAGCTCCTGCATTTAGGTTCCTGCCATTTCATTTCCTATCCTGACTTCCTTCAGTGATAAACAACAATGAGGAAATGTAAGCTGAATAAACCCTTTCCTCTCCAATTTACTTTTTGATCATGATGTTTCATTGTAGTCATAGAAACCTTAAGATAGCAGAGAAAGTATACATAGGAAATCTCAACAGGCTGGCTGCCTAAACAGGATATCAGCAATAACAACACTAGGTGGCATGCCAAAGTACTTACAGTGCATGATGAAGAAGTAGTCAGTTAATCACTGTTGAGAAAGAGTATCAGTCTTGCTCAGATATGAGGCTCCTAATTGGTTATCCAATACAATGTGGTCAATGCTAAAAAACATATACATGCAAGCAGCATTAAATTGACTCAGAAGATCAAATTATATATATTTTTGTTTGGATATTATATACCACATATGTAACAATAATTACTTTGAGAGGGAGGGGAACATGGGAAGAAGAGGAGAGAGGAGAGGATTTTTACAACCATACTTTAACTTAAAGTAAGTTATAAAATAGAAGGCCGTATAGAAGAGAAGAAAGAAGGGAAAGGATGGAGAGAATGAAGAGAGAAAAAGTTTGGGAGGGCAGTGAATAGCAGGTGGTTAAAAGCTGCCTCTTTTAGTAGATGATGTGTTGGCTGTTCTTTTAAAAATACCATCGTTCCCTCCTCTTATCAGTTCATAAATGTGTAAAATGTCATAAATGTACTTACATGAATATTAAAATATAATGATAACTGAAGGAGGATAAATAAATGGTTTGTGAGGTTACTAAAGATAGATTTTCAGAGAAGCAATGGAATAAGAACCTAAGAATAGATTTTTAAGAGGAGTTTTAGTTAACAAGAAATATAATGGCCCACTGTTAACTTAAATTCAGTTCATTTTTCTTCTCTCCAGAGTAACTATGAGTGGGCACTGGTCTTGTGAGGTCTGCCGGAAGCCCAGGCCCAGGCACATGCAATCTGTACAAACTCGGATGTCTCATGCAACAACCTTCAGGCAATTTTTCATCTGTGAATTGACTAGAATAACAATGTGCCAGTGTGTGAGGACTAATGACATCTTCACACAAAAAAATTTCTTTTTTTTTTCCTTCTTTATTTTGTATTTATCAATGCTTGCCAAATTAAAAGCTACAGAAATATTTCTCATGATTTCAAATGAGAATACTAGAATGAAACAAATTCTATAAGAAAATTGAGTAATAAAATGGATGATAGTTTCATAAAAATTATTCCCATGAAAGATTAATATCCCCTATAACTCAGGTTAACAATCAATGACAGTTTACAAATCTGGAATAATAATTACCATTATTTATTGAGTAACTAGTAACTGAAAAGTCTGTATCATTTTCTACAAATAATCACATTTATCCTAAGAAAAATACCTTTGAGATAAGCAAGGTTTTCAAAGCCAGAATATTGTTTATGCTATTGTTTATGTTAGCTTGAAGTAAACAAAGCTTTTATATAGTAATTTTACCTCTTAAATTTTCCTCAAGAAAGAATAATTCTCCCTAGTCACAGAAAATCATGTTTTTTTTTTTTTTAGAGCAACATTATCCATCATTGTCAAACAAAAAGAAAACCTGAATTATGGGAGTGGCCAACAAGAAACTGGTCCAGCCTGAGACACATACCACCAAAGGGAGTCCACTCCTGACACTGCCTGGAATCCTAAAACCCAGAGACAAAGACCTATGATAGAACCAAACATGACTAGAGAAAAAAAAGTCAATGTAATGATGCCTAAAAATATTCTACTATTCTCAGATCAGTGCCTAGCTTAATTGTCATCAGGGAGACTTCATCTAGTAGCTGATAGAAACATATGCAGAGACCCACAGCCAAACATTAGCTTGTGAAAGGAATCCTGCAGAAGGAGAAGAAAGCTGTAGGAGCTGGACGCATCAATGACATCACAAGAAAACCTATGGAATCAACTAACCTGGGCTTGTAGGGCTCACAGAGCCTGAACTAATAACTAGGGAGCCTGCATAGGACCAACCAAGGCCCTCTGAATGAATATAAGTTACAGTTGTGTAGCTTGGTACGCTTATGGAACTCCTAGCAGTGGTATCCAGGGATGTCTCTGACTCTTTTGCCAGCTTTTAGGACCCTTTCCCCTTATTGGGTTTCCTTGTTCAATCCTAATACATAGAGAGGCACCCAGTCATACTGCAACTTTATATGCTATATTTGATCGATATTCCTGGGACTTCTGTTCTTCTCTGAACAGAAAGGGAAAAGGAGTAGATGTAGGGTATGTGGGGGAGGGGAGCTTGGAGGAGAGCAGGGGGGTAAAGCTGTGGTCAGAATGTAAAATAAAGATAACATAATAATAAAATTATTTTTAGAAACAGGAGTGGTTCTAAGTATCTGATTTTTTTTCATAATTTTATCTTTTGCAATTTTCTCAAGTTTTATATGATGATAATATAAACTTATTTTTTAATTAATATAAGGGAAATAGAGGGAAATAGTGAGATATAAGGCAGGAGAAAAAGAGACAGGAGGGAAGAGAAGGGGAAGAGAAAAGGGAAGGGAAGTGGAGGGAGGGAGAGAGGGAGGGAAGAAAGGAAAGACATCCTGACCATATCAATTGGTAAAACGCTCTAAGAACCTCAATAGAACGAGACATTTATAGAGACCTAAAAGGAAAGTTTGCAAAGTGTGTGAGCAAAGACTTTAAAGTTGAAGGTTAAAACAACCTGGGCAAGCTCCCTGCAGAGAACAGAGGACAGGTACCCCAGCTACCCTTGTATGGTCAGGCACATACCTGTATTAGCTGGCTGAGGTGTCCACTGGTAGCACATGGACATCCTCCATGATGTTACCCCATGCTCTGTGTATAAGATCCTATATGACCAATTCCTTTCAGAGGTTCACATCAAAAGGGACTCTGACTTCTCTAAAGAACAGTACTCACCTGGCTGTGTGCAAAGTCAGAAATGAGTGTGGGCAGTGTTCACTTCATACACTCTTTTGCTACTTGATACCTTTATAATTTTGGCTGTTAACTCTCTATGGAAAATAAAAATTATGGAAATGACTTTTTGTGCTTTAGCAAGAACTAAATGAGCTACTGCATGTACCTCAGAAGTCATGGATTAATATGAATTATTATTATTGCCATTAGCTAATGATGCTTATGTAACCAATAATGTCTTCTAATTGTTATTCACAAGATATCTTCAGTAAAATCTTATATTCAAACACCAACCCACTTTTCATGAACAGTGTCTGCCTGTTTGGCTTCCATAGGATTGTACTTTTCTTTTTTTTCTTTTTTTTTTTTTCACTATGTAACTGTTTTATTTCAACGTCCAGAGTTTGGAGTGAAGGGCTGGCGCTCCCTCCCGGCTTGCTTCACAGGTTCTCAATGGGCTGGTGCAGCCAGTACGGGTACTTCTTCTTGTCCAGCTTGGTTTCTGGGAAGGCTTCATTCAAGTCATCAATGGTCATCTGATCAAAGGGGACGATGTTCTTCATTTTCTCCAGCTGCTTCTCATACTCCTGGATCCTGACCTGGGATTCAGACACGAAGGTAGCACAGTTCTTTACATCCTCCTTCTCCTCACCGTCCACCAGGGCTGTGTATTTATCCTCAGGCACTGGAATCTTCAGGGCATTATACTTCTTTTCAAAATCATCCACCAGGCCAGCCTTGGCCACATTGGCCTTGTAATAAGCCCAGTCAATCGCTGGTGGTTTCTCAGACAGATTAGCCAACCTGGTATGAAGGATCTCATTCCAGTTCTTTAGAGAGTTGGCAATTGCCTTTTGGTTTCGGGGTATAATCTCCACAAAAGACACCCAATCAATGGTTTTTAGAGCAAGTTTGCGCCCAGCCATCTTGGGATCCTTCACCGACCCCGGTGGAGCGCTGTCTCCGGCGGCGGATTGTACTTTTCTATTCCTGTTTAGACACTATAGTATATTTAACATTTTTTTCTTTTACTTTAATAAAAAATTTTTTCATATCCACTACTGATCCAAGTTCTCTCCTAGCCTCTCTATCTCTCTCCCCACTTCATTCCCCAAAAAAGGCAAAACATCCCAAGGTGAGTCAATTTATTCTGGCAAATCCAGTTGAGGTAGCACTGAGTCCCTCTCCCAAGTATCAAGCCTGAGAAAGGTATTTTTCTACTAGGCATAAGCTTTGAGAAGCTAGTTCATGGACCCAGAATAGACTCTGGTGCCATTGGAACAAGCTCCAGAATCTGTCCAGGCCTTTTTGCTGTCAACTACATTCAGAGGGTCCAGATCCATTCCATGTAGCTTTATCAGCTGTTATTTTGGAGTCTGCATTCCTCAAACAGCATAGGACTGCCTATTCCACAGGTCTCCCCATCATGATCCTGGATCCCTTCATTCATACAATCTCTCCTCCCTCTCTTCAGCTGGGACAGTAGCTCAGCCCAGTTTATTTATGGATCTCTAAATCTGCCTCCATCAGGTGCTGGATGAAGGTTCTATAATGGCAATTAGGGTGGTCATTCATATGGTAATAGGGAAAGGCCAATTTAGGTACCCTCTTCACTGTTGCTTAGAGTTGTAGTTGGCCTCATCTTGTAGGTTCCTGAGTATTACCTAGTATCAGGTTTCTTTCTAATTCCACAATGGCTCCCTCTATCATGATATCCACTTATTTGTTCTCCCTCTCTGTTGCACACACACACACACACACACACACACACACACACACACACACACACACACGGTATACCATCAAATTCTTTCACGTTTTCTTCTCACCTCACCTACCCCCTCACTCCCTTACCCTGACCCTGGCACCATGATCACAAATTTCTCAGGAGATTTTTATTTCCCCTTTCCAGGGGGAAACTATAAATGTCTACCTTACCTTTCTCCTGTTGCCTTGCTGCTGGGGAGGGCATGGATTGTAGCCTGATTATCCTTTGGTTTACATCAAAATCCAGTTATAAATGAGTACATACCACCTCTCTCTTTCTGTGTCTGTGTTACCTCACTCAAGATGATACTTTCTAGATGCATCTATTTGTCTGCAAACTTCAGAATGTTACTTTTTTCCCTAAATATACCACAAATTTTAATTTATTCTTCAGTAGAAGAGCATCTAGGTAGTTTACAGGTTCTGGGTTCTACAAATAAGGCTGTTATGAACATAGTTGAGATAATACCCTTGGGGTAAAAATGTACATCCCTTGGGTATATGGCCAAGAGTTGTATTGCTGTATTTCCAGTATTGATTTCCAGTTTTCTGAGGAACTGCCATACTGATTTCCAAAGTGGCTGTACAGGTTTACATTCCCATCAGCAATGAAAAAAATTCCCCTTGCTCCACAATGCCTCCAGCATAGATTGTCATCTGTGTTTTTAATCTTAGCCATTCTGACAGGTATTAGATGTTATCTCAGAATGATTTAATGTGCATTTCTCTGAAGACTAAGGATGTTGAGTTCTTTAAATGTTTCCTTTCATGATTTAGAGTTTTGTTGTTGAGAATTCCCTCTTTATTTCTGTACTTCATTTTTAATTGCATTTTTTTAACCTATAGTTTTTTAGTTCTCTATATATTTTCAGAGATCAGTCCTCTGTTTAATTTAGCATTGGCGAAGATCTTTTCCCATTCTGTAGGCTGTTGTTTTATCTTATTAACCACCTTCTTTGTCCTACAGAAGCTCATCACTTTCAGAAGTTCTAATTTATTAATTGTTGCACATAGTATCTGTTACTGGCATTATATTTAGAAAGCAGTCTCCTGTGCCAATGCATCCAAAGATATTTCCCTCTTTTCTTTCTATCAGGTTCAGTATAACTGAATTTATGTTGAGGTCTTTGACTAATTTGAATATGAGTTTTGTGAAGAGTGATAGATATCGGTCTATTTGCATTTTTCTACATATCATCCAGTTATGCCTGCACCATTTGTTGAAGATGCTATCTTTTTTCCAATGTATGTTTTTGGCCTCTTTGTCAAAAATCAGTTGTTCTAAGGTGTGTGGTTTAATGTCAGGGTCTTCAATTTGATTTCATTAATCTATGTCTTTTCTACATTAGTACTGAGCTGTTTTTATTAATGTAGCTCTATAGTAGAACTTGAAGTCAGGAATGATGATGCCTCTCAAATTTCTATTATTTAACAGGATTGTTTTGGCAATCTTGGGTTTTTTGTGTTTTTTTATATGAAGTTGAGTATTGTTCTTTCAAAGACTGTGAAGAATCATAATGGGATTTTGAAAGAATTTCCATTGAATCTGAGATTGCCTTTGGTAAGATTGCTATTTTACCATGTTGATCCTACTTATCCAAGAACATGGAAGATCTTTGCATTTTCTGATATCTTCTTTAATTTCTTTCTTCAGTGACTTAATGTTCTCGTCATATAGGTCTGTCACTTTTTTGACTAGAGTTACCCCAAAATATTTTATGTTATTTACAGCTATTGTAAAGGTTGATGTTTCCCTGATTGCCTTTTCAGTCCTTTTATTATTTGTTTATAGGGGTCTGTTGATTTTTTAAATTAATCTTGTATCCTGATACATTGTTGAAGGTGTTTATCAGCTGCAGGAGTTCCCTGGTGAAGTTGTGCCAGGAGCCAAAGCCTAGGTTAGCCATTTTTAGTTTATAAGTTAGCCATGTTTATAAGACTCTATTTTCCTTCCGTTATAATTAGCCATTTGCCAGCAATTATGTGACTTGCCCTAGGTTGCCAGAAGGCTACATCCTCTATTGTTTAAGCTAGGCCATGAATTTAGGTGATACTCTCTAGGCATTTAACTGATAACAGATTTTTATATTAATTTTATCCTGCCTAGCAACTCTCTTCAAACCAGGCTTGACATTTTTTCACTGACCCTCCCCTTGTTTTAGGCTATGTGCATTCTTGCCAACTGAGATTCTATTTAAATGTTGGCTGAAAAAAATAAAGAACTTAAATAGAATTTCATCTTGCTCTCATTTTCTTTGTGTTCCTGTTTCTTATGTGACTCCCTCCCCCTGTTTCAGATCTATGTTGAAAACTACGCTGGTCAGAACAAAGTTGTGTGGGTCAGTTATGTATACTATCATATTATCTGCAAATAGTGATAATTTGACTTCTTCTTTTCTGATTTGCATCTATCTCCTTTATCTCCTTTTTTTATCTTATTGCTATAGTTAAAATTTTGAAAACTGTATTAAATAGATAAGGGGAGAAAGGACAGCCTTGTCATGTTTCTGATTTTAGTGGCATAGCTTTTAGTTTCTCAACATTTCATTTGACCTTGGCTGTGGGCTTGCTGCATATTGCCTTTGTTATGGTTTGGTATTTTCTCTGCATTCCTGATCTCTCCAGTACTTTTATCATGAAAGAGTGTTGGATTTTGTGAAAGGCTTTTTCAGCATCTAATAAGAAGATCATGTGGCTTTTTTGAGGGGTTGTTTATATGATGGATGGCATTGACACTTTCTTTTATGTTGAACCTTTTCTACATCTCTGGGATGAAGCCTACTTGATCATGATGGATGATATTTTCGATATGTTCTTGGATTTGGCTTGCCAGTATTTTATTGAGTATTTTTGCATCAATGTCCATAAGGAAGATTGGTCTGTAATTCTGTTTCTTTGTTGCATCTTTGTGTAGTTTTGGTATCAGAATGACTGTAAGCCTCATAAAAAAGAGTTTGACAATCTTCCTTCTGTTTCTATTGTATGGAATAATTTGAAGAGTATTGGTATTAGTTCTTCTTTGAAAATCTTGTAGAATTCTGCACTGAAAACATCTGGCTCTGGGCTTTTTTGGTTGACCTTTAATAACAGCTTTAATTTACTTAGGATATAAGTTTATTTAGGTTTTCCAATTTAGTAGAATATAGGTTTTCTAAGTATGACCTAATAATTCTCCATATTTCCTGGATATCTTTTGTTATGTCCCCTTTTCCATTTCTGATTTTATTAATTTGGATTCTCTCTCTCTCTCTCTCTCTCTCTCTCTCTCTCTCTCTCTCTCTCTCTCTCTCTCTCCTTTAATTAGTGTGGGTAAGGGTTTATATATCTTGTTGACTTTCTCTTTGATTCATTGAATCTTTGTATTGTTTTCTTTGCTTTAATCTTATTTAACCTTGAATTTATTTTCTGACATCTACTCTTTCTAGGAGAGTTTGATTCTAATGTTCTAGCACTTTCAGCTGTGATGTTAAGTGTCTTATGTGAGAATTCTCCAATTTTTTATTTAGGCATCTAATGAATCTAGTGAATTTTCCCCTTAGCACTGCTTTTATTGAGTTCCCTAAGTTTGGGGATGTTGTGGATTAATTTTCATTGAATTCTAAAAAGTTTTTTATTTTGTTCTTTATTTCTTCCTTGACTCAGAGGTGGTTCCATTGAGAGATGTTCAGTTTCCATAACTTTGTAGGCTTTTTGTGTTCTGTGTTTTTTTTCAACTATAACTTTAGTCCATGGTGATCTGATAGAATATAAGAGATAATTTCCTGTTTTTGCATATTTTTTTATATTTGCTTTCTGACTGCATATGTCATTAATAGAGAAAGTTCCATGATGTGCTGAGAAGATATATTCCTTTGTGTTTGGGTGCAAGGTTCTGTATATATCTATTAAGTCCATTTGGGTCATAACATCTGTTAGATTCCTTATTTCTTTGTTAAGGTTTTGTGTGGTAGACCTATCCATTGGTGAGAGTAGAGTATTGAAGTCTTCTATTATTATTGTGCTGTGATATTTAAGCTTCAGTATTTTTTTACATATGTATGTGCCCTTGTGTTGGAGGCATAAATGTTCAGAATCGGAACTTTATCTTGATTGATTTTTCCTGAAAATAGTAAGTAATTTCCATTGTGATCCCTTTTGATTGAGTTTAGTTTGAAGTCTATTTTGAGATATTAAGATAACTATACCAGCTTTTTTCATAAGTCCATTTGATTGTAAAGTTTTCCCTAATCCTTTACTCTGATTCAGTGTCTCTCATGATGTTGAGGTGTGTCTTTTGTATGCCACAGAAAGATAGATTATGTTTCTGTATCCATTTTTGTTAGCCTGTGCTTTTTACAAGTGAATTGCATCCATTGATATTAATGGATATTAATAACGAGGGATTATTATTTCCTGTTACTATTGAGAGTAGTTTGTATTTTTCTTTGGGTTTTTCTTCTGTGGGATTATCTATTGCTTTTGGCTTCATGGATATATCTAGGTTCCTTAGATTGGAGTTTTTCTTCTAGTACTTTCTTTAGAGCCACACTTGTAGATATATTGTTTAAATCTAGTTTTGTCATAAAATATTTTGTTTACTCCATCTATAGTGATTGACAGTTTTTCTGGTTATAGTAGTCTGGGCTGGCAATCACAGTTTCAGTGTTTATAACATCTGGCCAGTGTCTTCTGGTTTTCATTGTTTTTATTAACAAGTTTAGTGTTATTCTGATGAGTCTGCCTTTATAGGTAACTTGTACTTTTGGCTTTGTAGCTCTTACTATTCTTTCTTTATTCTGTAGGTTTAGTGGCTTGATTATCATGTGGCATGCAAACATTTTTTTGGAGGGTCTGGCCTATTTGTTATTCTGTACGCTTCTTGTGTTATTATAGGCATTTTCTTTAGATGGGAAAAGTTTTCTTCTATGATTTTGTTGAATACATTTTCTCTGCCTTTGAGCTGATGTTCTTCTTATATTCCTATTATTCTTAGGCTTGGTCTTATTGTGATATCCCATATTTCCTGGATATTTTGTGTTATCGCTTTTTTGTTTTAATATTTTCTTTGACTGACATATATATTTCTACGATCAAATCTTCCACACCATCTTTTGCATTATGTTGGTTATGCTTTTATCTGTAGTTCTAGTTGTTTCTTCCAACTTTCCATTTCCAGCATTACCTCAGTTTGTGTCTTCTTTATTGCATCTATTTCAACTTTTAAGTCTTAAACTGTTTCTTTCACCCATTTGATTGCTTTTCTTGATTTTCTTTAAGAGATTTGTTGATTTTCTCCAATTTTTGTTTGTCTTTTCTTCTTTCTTTAAAGGAGATTTAATGTTCTTTTTTAAGATTTCTATTATCTTCATAAAGTTGTTTTTAAGGTTCTTTCTCTATGTTTATTTTACATTGCCATAATCAGGTCTTGTTATTATAAAACCATCAGATTCTGGTCATGTCTTATTGTTCTTTATGTTGTTATATGTATTCTTGTTATATGTATTCTTGCACTGGCATCTGACTTTTGCTTCCTAGGATTAATGCAGAATGTTTGTATCTCAGAGAGCTGATTTTGGTACAATCTGTTCTGCATATGTCTATGTTTCTGAAAGCCTCTCTTGGCCCAATCTGGGCTCTTTGTTGACTTGGAGTTAGGGCATTCTATGTAGAGCTGGCTGATTCTGTGTCACAGGAATCCAATTTTGGTCCAATATGAGCTCTTAATTAACAAGGAGCTATTGAACCTATAGGAGCTCTTGATCTA
Source organism: Sigmodon hispidus (assembly GCA_004025045.1). Classification (NCBI taxonomy): domain Eukaryota; kingdom Metazoa; phylum Chordata; class Mammalia; order Rodentia; family Cricetidae; genus Sigmodon; species Sigmodon hispidus. Next base: position 50,398 of record PVIH01004264.1, read on the forward strand.
TTAGCTGCTTCTCACAAACTGTGAGTCTTAGGTATCCACTCTTGATTTAATAGGTGCTAGGTAACTGTAGGTCACAGGTAGTCACTTTTTATTGAGTATGTGCTGAGAAACATTTAGTTCAATAGGTTATGTGGAAATTTGGGTCTCAGGTAGCTGCTGAAGACACTGGGTAATGAGATGGTTCAGAGGTTGGAGCAAGATTTATAAATGGGGTATCCAGTGAATTGACTTATACTGGGGACTTCTGGCTTGAAGATGTTTTACCTGCTAGCCTAGGTTTAGGGGAGAGATTAGTGGGGGTTGGGTTGCAAGAGTTGTGTCCCAGGGCTTGGGCCATGAAGACTGGCTGGGCTGGGAAAAGTGTCACTCACCTCTTGGTCCAATAGGTGCTGGGGAACTATGGGTCTCACTCAGGTAGCTGGTTTTTACTCAGTAGGTGCTAAGGAATTATTGGTCTAAGAGGTGCTGAGAATTTGTGTGTCTCAGGTAGCCACTGATGTCACTGGGTAATGGAATTGAGGTAAGACTTGTAGATAAGGGATTTTACTGGAGAGTTCTGGCCTGCAGGGTTTTTTCCTGTTGGCCTCTTAGTTCAAGAGGTATTAAGGATCTGTGCGTTTCAGATAAACACTGAGGTCAAAGGGTAATGGGGTGGGTTGGGGATTGGGGATGGGATTTGTCTATAATAAATTTAACACATTATAAAATGACTCATGGTTTTTGAAGGAAGTTATTCTTTTTTTAAAAAAAAATCTTAAATACATTTCTTTTTCTAGATACCACCCATCTCATCTCCTTTGAATTACAACCCCTCCTATAGTTTTTTTTAATCACTGCCTTTATTCCTGTTGCTTTAAGCTTTTCCTTGAACATTTAGTTTATGATGAGACTCTCAGTGTCATCCAAAAACTAACCCTGATGAATACATCCTATACACCTTTTGGGTAGTTGCTCAATTCAATACTTGATCACCAACACAAATCACTGTGACTTACTCCTCACTTTAAAAATTCTTCCCTTTGCTTCTAAGATGCCCCTCAGTTAATTGTCTTCCAGAAGCCCTTGCCTCTAACTTCCCCTTTGTTCATACTGATACATTGTCTCTTAGCCAGTAGTAATTTTTAACATGCCAATACAATCATCCTCCCAGGGTTTAGTTCCAGATATGAATATTCATCTCTGGCCTTGTTTTAGAATTTAGGCAAAGCAACTTAAATACAGTGTTTTAGAGGCTTTCGCCTTTTTGAATGGAGATAGAGGGGAAGTGGATGAGGTGGGGAGTAGAAGAGAGGTAGGAGGAGAGAATGGGAGGAGAGGAGGAAACTGGCTAGTTGTAAAATAAGTAAAAACCTTTAATAAAATAAGAGAGATTCATTGTTTTCTACCTAAGTTTTAAATGGCTTCATGAAATAACATAAACTCTAAAATATTTTTTGTCTCTAATTTCAGTTAGGTTACCAGTGTCTTGCATAATTTTCTTCTCTGTCATTTCCCACAAGCAAATTACTTTCACCTCCTGTGACCTCGTCTCTGAGTTATTGTATCAGAATCTTGCTTAGCTTTTCTCAAGTCATATTTTTCTTTCTCTAGATTATTCTTCAGATAGCCTTAACTTTGATCTATTTAAACTACACACTAATCTCTCTTCTATTTTAAAACATTGGTGTTAGGCTTAATCTGACCTTCATAACCTTAAAAAGATCTTCCCCCTTCTGTGGCTCTAGATTTTCAGGTTGTTTTCTACATGTTTTCTCTACTGTGTTTCACTATCTCCCTCTTTTGCTTGATCTAACATCAGGTTCTCACATCCAGAACTTACTAAAAAAATTATTTTTTAAAATTATTTTATTTATTTTTAAAATATAATATAATTACAACATTTCTTCATCTATACCTAAATCTATATATCTATTATCTATATCTTCATGTATGTGTATATATCTACAAACATAGAGAGATATAGATAGATAGATAGATAGATAGATAGATAGATAGATAGATAATAAAACATGGATGGGGTCCTAGGTTGAATAAAAGGAAGAAGCTAGCTGAGTACCAAACTTTTCTGGCTGCAGACACAATGTAAACAGCCAGGACATCTCCTGTTTACACACACACACACACACACACACACACACACACACACACACATATATTCTTATTACTCTTTTTCAAATTTATGCCTTCTTCTTTAGTAATTATTTTGTATGTATATCTGCATAAATATACATATTTCTAATCCACTCTGCTCAGTCTATGTATTATTTGTATGTTTTAATACTGACCATCTGGTATTAATAACTAATTGATGTTGTCCTCCTTGAGAAGCTTTTCATATCATTTTTCCTTCCCAACTTTTTCCAGATAATCCTTCTTATTAGAATGCTATTCATCAGCATTATCTTTTATATGTAATTTTTTCCTAACATAATTTCACATTAAATGTTGTTTTCTCACTCACAAAGAACTGGGTCCAATTTTCTTTGTCATACTAACCCATCTAGTCAATTCTGCATTTTTAAGTATGTAAGTATAAAAGTATTCTAATAACTCACCCCACATATATTATAAATCTTTAGAAAGCAAAGGCCACTTGAGTTTTACTCAACAAAACTAATCCAAAGCCTCACAGAGTATATTTTATCCAGCACGTACTGAAAAAATAACCAGTGTGTTTCAATCATCATTTATCTCCATTCACACTACCTCCTCAAACTCACCCATGTACTCCCTTCTCTACATTGCTTCAAAAGCCAGGTAACTATAACTCTGTTCTCATTGTCTCCTCTCATTAGTACTGAATTACAGAATATCTTAGAAACAGAGCTCTGGTCATTTTATTTGTGTCTCAAGAACCTTCAGTGGTTTCCCACTGTCCACACAATAAATTCAAATAATTGTCCTGTCTATAGGTTTAATAAAGAATCTGATTGGCTAAAGGCAGATAGGAACTCTAGGCAGGGCTACCAGACTAAGAAAACTCTGGGAACAGGAGGAGCAGAACAGAGATGCCAGAGAGACAATTGTGAGATGCCAGGTGAGATGACAGCAGACCCTGAAGAAAAGAGACCAAGGTGCTTCTCTGAGAAAAGATATTAAGCTGCATGGCTAAACAAGATAAGAATCATGGTTTAGCTTAAGAATTAAGAGTTAACAACTTTTATGACTGATCCTTAGATCATTCAGCATAAAATTAATATAAGTATTTATGTGTTACTGTGGAACTGTGGGTGTGCAGGTCTGCTCCATAGGCCAGATAGGCCAGAAACTTAATATTGTAAATAGCCCACCAATATGGTTCACATATACACACATAAAGACTTAGAAAGCTTAAAAGAGGTTCTAGAGCATAGAATCAGAGCCAAAAACAGCTTCCTGGTTGTATCTCCCACAGAAGATGTATCTCCCACAGGAGATGTGGTACACAGATACCATAGTGAGGTATGTGGGCTTGAGCTACAAAATGATGGGCTTTCAGAGTGAAACTTTAGCTGTAACATGATGGCCAGTTCCTGAACTCTATCAGGAGTCTTGATGTAAGTAACAAGTTGCATATGATGGTTATAAGCTTACTGTTTATATAGACAAAAAGGGAACAAATGGAAAGACTGCTTCTTAGTAGCAGCATTTTCTTAAAAAAGCTCTGTTTGCTAGAGGCAATCAGAGGCATACGTTTTTAAAGAGAGGTTTCCTGACTCAGTATTAGCAGCAAAACTCTTTTGAGTCTTTTAAGATGCTGTGCTGCCAAATACTTAAATGGAGTTAATGAACAGTAGTTGGCAGTGCTTTACTTGGTAGTTGTATAGACTCTAAAATTTACCAGAATGGTAATTGTGGGACCTACCTGTAGCTGTACTAAATAGCTAAACTCTATGAAGCTAGACTAGGGATTGGGTGAAGCCAGACAGTCACCCTAGTGAGGCCTCTAATTCTTATCCACACCTTGGCAGGCTAAAGGTGTGTTCAGAAACAGAAAGAAATAGAGAAAGTTGGGTGAAGTCAGCCACCCTAACCAAGCAAAGGTATAGTCAAAACCAGAAAAAGATAAATAAGAAACTATAGTAAAAACAAATTTTTTTAAAGTACATGATTTAGATTGTGTTTTGAAATATATATAGGCTTGAGAGAGAAAAGAAAAAAAAAGGATAGAGAATGTCATTGAAAGAGAAATAGAGTAAAAAAAAAATAAGCCACGTATAGATAGAAATTACATTGAGTGTCTGGATACTATATGTTATTTTCTTATCTTTAATGTTTTTGACTGAAAATAAAGTGATAAAAGCTGTTAAAAGCCATTTGATTATAAATGCTGTGGGATTAAACCTACATATATATTTTATAAATGAGTTGACTTTAAAATTGAAATAAAAAAAATATACTACCAGAAGAAGATGATGGCTCTACAATACCAAGACCTGAACAGAGCAATGAAGAGAAAAAAGAAGAAAACATCAATACAAATACCTTTATGAAGATTATAGAAGCCTTAAAAGAGGATATAAAAAAGTCCTTTAAAGAAATAGAAGAAAAAAACAAATAAAAAATTAGAAGAGATGAACAAATCCTTGCAAGAAAAAGAAAAAAGAAAAATCCAACAAATGAAAGAATCATTCCAGGAACTAAAATTAAAAAAAAAAAAAAACTAATAAAGAAGGCACAAAACAAGGCAAAGGATGAAATAGAGAATCTGAAGAAATGATCTAGAAGTACAGATATAAGCATAACCAACAAAATTCAAGAAATGGAAGAGAGAATCTTTAGAGTAGAAGGAAGACTCAATAGTAAAAATAGATAAGTCACTCAAAGAAAACACTAAAGCCAAAAAAGCTGTAACACAAAATGTTCAGAAAATTTGGGACACCATGAAAAGACCAAACCTGAGAATAATAAAAATAGAAGGAAAATACCAGCTCAACATCACAGATAATGTATTCAATAAAATCATAGAAGAAAACTTTCCTAACTTAAAGAAGGAAATGTCATGATAACCCTAATACCTAAGCCACTCAAAGATACAACAAAGAAGGAGAACTACAGACCAATTTCCCTTATGAATATTGATGCTAAAATTCTCAACAAAATTTTGGCAAACTGTATACAACAATATATAAAAAATATCATCCACTATGACCAAATAGGCTTCATCCCTGAAATGCAGGATTGGTTTAACATATGAAAAACTGTGAATGTCATCCACCATATAAACAAATTGAAGGAAAAAAACCACATAATCATATCCTTAGATGCTGAAAAAGCCTTTGACAAAATCCAACACTCCTTTATGATAAAAGCCCTGGAGAGATAAGGAATACAGGAAAAATACCTAAATATAATAAAGACGATTTACAAGAAGCCAACAGCCAACATCAAACTTAATGGAGAAAAACTCAGAGCAATCCCACTAAAATCAGGAACTAGACAAGAATGTCCTTTCTCCCCTTATCTATTCAATATAGTTCTTGAAGTTTTAGCTAAAGCAATAAGAGAATGAAAGGAGATTAAGGGGATACAAATTGGAAAAAAAGAAGTGAAATTATCTCTATTTGCAGATGATATAATTGTATATATAAGTGACCTGCAGAATTCTACCAGGAAACTCCTACAGCTGACTAACACCTTCAGCAATGTAGCAGGATACAAGATTAACTCAAAGAAATCAGTGGCCCTCTATACACTAAAGATAAAAGAGCTGAAAAAGAAATAAAGAAAATATCACCCTTTATAATAGCTCAAATAGCATTAAATACCTTGGTGTAACTATAACCAAAGAAGTAACAGATCTATTTAACAAATAATTTTAAGTCACTGAAGAAAGAAATTGAAGAGGATATCAGAAAATGGAAAGCTCTCCCATGTTCCTGGATAGGTAGGATCAACATAGTAAAAATGGCAATTCTTCCAAAAGCAATCTACAGATTCAGTGCACTGCCCATCAAAATCCCAACACAATATTTTTTGGACCTTGAAAGAACAATACTTGATTTCATTTAGAATAACAGGAAAGCTAGGACTGCCAAAACAATTTTGCTCAACAAAAGAATACTCAGGAGGCATCACCATCCCTGACTTTAAGTTATACTATAGAGCTATTGGTTACTTTTAAAAGCTTATTTTTGACTGCACTCAGAAGTAGCTCTCAGTAAGGATGGCTACATCTCTTGACAGTCTGCTCCTGGTGTTTTTCTTTTGTTTTCTTCATTCTCTTGATTAACATTTTAACATATTCTGCAGCCTCTTCCTCATTTTTCATAGTGTGTTTTCTTATTACTCAGAACAATATGTCAGCATTTGTGTTGCAAGACACATGGCGTCACAAGATGATGAACATTTGGGTGCTTTGGTCCTGGGCTTCTTATCTTCTTTATATAAGGGTTTTCTAACAACATATTAGCAGACATCATCTTCTTTAGATAGATTGAAAAGTTTTCAGATTTGATACTTCTTTTGGGTCCCAACTTTTGAGGTGTGACATCAGTCCAGTGTTTAACTTGCCTTGTTTGATCACTTCAATAATGTCATTCTGAAAGTGGGAGTATAAGCTATTCTCTGAGACTATAGGAATTCTTTGTCAAAATATTCTTGGCAAAAGAAAAACAACTCAGCATATATTCATATATCAATTCTAGTAAAAACAAAGATACTCAAATTGGATTTCTACTAAGTGCTTTTGAATGGAGAGTCTGATGATCAGAAGAATCTGAATTTAATAAGAAATGGTTTTCTGCTCTCCCTGCCCCATCCCCACAAATTCTCACATAGCTATGGATTTAGTGCCTTATCCAATCAGTTACCTAATTCTTATCCTTTGGTCTAGAAGACCAACATAATCTTTCTTTAGAAGAAATACCAGATTCCTCAACATGGACCAGCTTTTAGTTATATGTTCATGTTCTGCTTTACAAAAAAGGAATACAAAGCTTGCCTCTGCAAAGTGCACATCCTGAAAAACTTAATTGAATGTCTGGCACAGTGAGACCCCAGAGAGACTTCTCCTTCAGCTGAATGACCTACACTGACCCTAGCTGCCTGAGGCCAGACCTGAAACAGCATATGATTCTATTTGTGACTAGCTACTGAGAATAGCTGACTGAAACCTTCAGTTTGTATTTAACTCAGAGAGTAATCACAACTGTCTGTGGTGCTACCATGATACCAAAAGCAGTATTTAGTTTCTCCTGCTGAGTTCAAAGTGTCTGAACTAAAAAGAAAAGAAATAAGTGCAGAGATAACTGCAAGATATGAAGTAGAAGGTTATTTTTAAACTAATTGGCAAAAGAGAAAAACCAGGCAATGTCATTTTTAAATACTCTGTGAAAGAATAAATAAAAGGGCAAAATAACATCTACCATATATAAGCATAAATATTGTAGAAAAAATAAATCAGTGAAATGATTTGTGTCAATTGAGAAAGGAGCAGAAATGTCGGCTGACATTTTTATCCAGTGTTTGAGCTTCTCTAAATCCCCTTTCCTGTGTATTTTCATCAAACACTAGTCTCAAAGGACCATTCTACAACATGCTGCGAAAACAAGAAAGGAGAAGAGTGAATGAGCAGAGATAATGATAATAAGTGCATAGACACAGCAAGAACTTGGTCATAGAAAATTCTTACAGGGCAGAACTTCTTTCTAAAGGTATAAATGTGTTATTTTCATCATTCTACTGGAACAAAAGATATGTTGAAACCTGAATATTGGCTATTGATCTTTCACCAGAAATATCTGCTCTTTATGTGTAATTCCTCAAAGAACAGCTTAATTCAAAATGAAACCAAAATAGAAATTTACTGTCACTGGTGGCAGAATCAAAATATTTTATTTGTGATAGCTATGACTTCAAAATAAATGCGAAACCCTCCTCTAAACACAATGTCAGGGGGATGGTATGCTGCTGGTGTTCTTAACTTCACGGTGGTTTGTACTCATCGCCTCTGGCTTTGCCTAAGATGCCCATCTCTGTCATCATACATCATTTCCTATGTGAGAACATGGGAGTTACTGATTGAATTTAGTACTGAAGACAGTAAACTTTGTTCAAGAAACACCCCATTTTGTGTTCTAGTAGCCATAGAGATAAAATAAAGTTCAGTTCCACATTCCTGGCAGGGTCTTGCCCAGTTCTAGAAGAGAATGAGCTAAGCGCTAAGGACACCTGGATGATCCAACCATTGGGCAATAAAAACCTGCCAGTCACACCATTCATGTGTGGTCCAGTTATGTTAAGCTGTAAAAAGTCCCTAAGCAGGAGTTCATTCACAGCACAGCTGTGCCCTTAACCCCAAGTAACCCTGCCTCATGGTCTTTGCCTATAAAAAGCTTGTGCAACTTGGGGTGCTCAGCTCTTCCCTGCACTGCATGCATAGGGTGTGGTGCAAACAACAAGCTCCCTGCCGAGGCTTGTATTGTGCTGACAATAAGCCTTCTTCTTGCATTTCAGACATCTCTGTCTCTGGTGGTCTCTCTGGGTGACTGAGATTCAGGCATTACAAGTACCACAGAATTTATATATCTAGGCCCTAAACCCTGTACTTAAAATATGTTATTATTTGGATATAGAGCCTATATAGACATCACTATTTAACATAGGGGACTACTAGAGTTGGAAAGGCTCTTTATCTGGTATGTCAGAGATCCTTGGTAAAGATACACTTCTATGTTGATGGCCATGCAAAGAAGACTACTGAGGAAGTCTCTGCTGTTGAAAGTCTGGGGACCAGGAAAACAGGCTGGATCATATCTTTTCTCATACTGTTCAGGGAATACTACCAACCAATACCTTTATTATGGGCTTATAGCTTGAGAAGTGTACAGGAAACTAACAGGATGAGATTGCATTGCAAGACAGAGTGGTGACTCAAAGCTTTGCATACTACCCTTTTCATTTACAGGAACCAATTCAGCAATGTGAAGATGATTAGTTTCACTTTTCATCAAAACCTGCCGATGAATTGTTGAGTGACAAAAATCATTCAAAACCAAATTAATTATTATATTGGAATAATATTAAGAGAGACAATTTTGTAAAGTCCTGAAGTACTCCAAAATCATGCAAAAATAAACATCAAAATTACTTTAATATGTAACTAATGAGTCTTACCATGTCAGAAGGTATAGAATTACCATAGAAGATAAAGACCTAGAATACAATGTATCCAATTTCTTGGTTAAACCTGAGAAAGCTATGGGGCTGTAATTATAATCCTGAGATATAGCATAACAAAGCATAGAACACCCACTACATGATATTGAACAGAAACTTCAACAAACAATTATATATGATGTTATACTAACAGTCCCTTGCTACATAGTGTCTTCTAAATATTAACATTACTAGCATTACATACGAGAGAAAACGAAATTTCATGAATAGCATATTCAATATGTTTTTTTTCTCAAGACAATATTTAGTAAATTAATAAGTGAAATCTGTCAGTAGTGGTACACACCTTTAATCTCAGTATTTGGGAGACAGAAGCAAGAGGATATCTGTGAGTTTGAGGCCAGCCTGGCCTACAGGAGAAATTCCAGGATGACCAGGGAGACAAAAAAATCCTGTCTCAAAAATCTAAAAATGTGAGAAAATAGGACATACGTGTTATTAAATATTAAATTGGTAAGAACAGATACCTTAGTCAAAAGGCCAGGAAGTGATGAAATGTATATTCTATTCTATGCCATTACTTCTAGTTTTATAGAATTGATCAAACTATAGACTATTGATTTTTTCAGTCCTATTTGTTGATATACAATATACATATGGAGTACAGTTTACTTAAATGTACAATTCTATTATGGGTGTTATCATTCCTTAAAGAGTGTATAATTGTATCATCTTTATAAAAAACAAACCTATGCCTTATCAACAGGAAATCTACTCATGCCTCTGTCAGAATTCTCCCTTTCTTCCTGTTACCTGATAACACCGATTAGATTCTGCCCTGTTGTGTTGCTTTTTAAGAGTGCCATATAAATCAATCATCTAATAAACAGCTATTTCAAACTAGCTTCTTTCACTCAACAAGATTATGGTTTCAGATTGATGCACATCACTGTATACATATAGAATCTGTTTCCCTGTATTCCTGAGTAGTGTTCCACTTTTGAATATACTACAGTTTATACATCTATCTTCCAGCTAAAGAACATTTGAACTATTCCAATTTCGACTATTACAAATAAAGCTACTATAGGTATTACTATATTTTTCTCTTTAATTGTCTAAAAGTTAGAATACTGGGAATATGGCAAGCATGCATTCCACTTCATGAGCAATATCCTAATGTTTTTCACAGGTGTGTTGTGTGCCGTGATTCAATATACAACACCCAGACCAAAAAAAAAAAAAAAAAAAAAAAAACTGTTCTATCTTTGAGACCATTTAGTGTGGGCACATTTCTTGTTTACATTTTAACCATCTGGTTTGATTTCTCAGTGGATAAACATGCTTGCCTTCAAGCCTATTGATGGGAGTTTAATTCCTAAAACCCACATGGTAAAATGATAAAAACCAATCCTCAAAGTTTTCTTTGACCTCTGAACACACAAACACAAAAGAAAGAATGAATAAATAAATAAGCTTACTAAGAGCTCATCATCATGAAAAATATGAATCATTAAATTTTGATTTGAAGCATTTAAGTGGATGAATAATATATCCTGCTAATTTCATCATCACAGTGTCTTAGAAATTATTCCAAGACCCCACAACAATGAGACAAGGAATAGCTATGCTTTTACACAGATAAAGTATAATAAACACAGTGGCTTTTCACACCCTAGCACTGCTACACACTAAAGTCCTGAATCTTATATCTATCCAGTCTAGTTGGGATCATTTTATGTAGTTAACATCAGCAGTCCGACTTCAGAGTACTTAGTCTGAGCCATTGTACTACACTAGTTTTCTGAGGTAGCTGAACTTTCAATATATAAATTTGAAAGAGATCCTAGGGATACTTGTAGGAATTGATTTTCTCCTTCTGTTTTATTTAGAAGACAGCATTTTATAGAACTTCATATCCCTCAATTATTTCAATCTTTACATTATCTTTTCCATAATGTTTCTTGAGTCTTAAACATATATCTGAGCACTCAACAGTTATTTGAATCTCCACATTTTGATGCAGAGGGAAGAAGCTGAAATGCTGCTCTGAGATAAGGTACCGAGCCACATGGCTGAATAAGATGGGTTGAGTTCAGATAAAAGAGTTAGCAAGTTATATTAGTTAGCAAGTTAGGCCCTAGGTCAATCAGCTTAAAAATAATACAAGCATCTGTGTGATTATTAGGGCCTAAGTGGCAGTGGGACTGAGTGGGTCCAAACCTCTGGGCTAGACTGGAAAGTCTGGGGCAGAAAATTCATACAACAAATGGTGCCCAACATGGGTGATATACATCCACATAAGATTGAGAAAGATTAAAAACAGTTCTAGAGCACAGAATCAGAGCCAAAAACAGCTTCTGGGAGTTGTGTCTCTTACATGAGCTGTGGTATAGGGATGCTCTGGTGAGTCATGTGGGCTTGGGCTATAAAATAGTGGGCTTCTGGAGGGCAACTTAAGCTGCACCAAGGCCAGTTCCTGAAGACTCAGTATAAGAAACAAGCTTCTCCACAAGAGTGACTGAGAGGAGTGGGAGGGGGAAGGGAGTTTGAACAAGGGAATACATGAATAAAAAATGAGACTTTATTCACAATAATAATAATTAAAAAACTATGGTATCACAAACCCAGAAAGATAAGCAGGGTATCTACTCACTCATTAGTGGATTCTAAACAAACACCAAAGCATGTCCAAGCTGCAAACCACAACCACAGAACAGTTTGGGATCTGAAACACCTTGGACCAGCACCTTGGAGCTCAGTCCCTCCAGAGGAACACCCCATCTTGATGTTGGGGTGAGGAAAGTGAATCTATGTGGAGTGGATGTTGAACTTAGCCACCTTGGGACATTGGGACCCCTGCCCTTTCTGGGAAGGAGATAAAGTGATAGAGAGAAGAGGGAGTGACTGGGAGGGGCAGGAGAGGGAAGGGAGTCAAAACAAGAGGATACATGATAAAAGAATATGACTTTATTCATAACTATAAAAAATAGGAAAAAAGAAAAAGAAACAAGCTGCATATGGTGAATTTAAGGTTTCTGTTCTCACAGGCAAAAGGGAACAGATTCAAAGAAGGCTTTTTAGTAGCAGCAGCAGTATTTTCTTGAGTCATCCCTGTTTGCTGGAGGGAAGCAGAGGTACAGCTTTTTAAGGAGAGGGTTCCTAATTCTACGTTAGAGGCAAAACATTTCAAAGTCTTTTTAAGAGGCCCTGCTGCCAAATACTTTAATGAACTTCATGAGAAACAGATGGCAGTGCTTTATTTGGTGATTATATGGACCCTAAAATTCCCCAAAAAGCTAAACTTTATGAAACTAAACTAGGAGCTGGGTGAAGCCACCCAGTTATTCTAGCTCAATATTTAATCCTTAGCCACACTTTGACAGATTAAGGGTGTGGTTAGAAACAGAAAAATATAAAGGGAGCTGGGTAGAGTCAGCCACCATAGTGAAGCTTTTAATCCTTAGCTAAACCAAGGCAGATTAAAGGTGTGTTCAGAAACAGAAAGAAATAGAGGAAGCTGGGTGGAGTCAGCTACCCTAGGCAACCAAAGGTATAGTCAGAAAAAGGTAAATAAGAAACTATAGTAAAAATGGATTCAAAGGAAGTACATAATTTAGACTGTACTTAAAAAATATATGTAGGCTTGAGAGAGGAAATGAAAAGGAAAAAAGATAAAGTCTTTTAAAAAACAGTAAAAATAAATAGTAATAAGCCATGTAAATACATAAAATACAAAATTGTCTGGATACTTTATGCTATTGTCTTGTCTTTCAGTTTTTTGACTGAACATGAAATAGTAAAAAGCTTCTAAAACACATTTGATTATAAATGCTGTTGGATTAATTTAACCTATATATTTGGTAAATGAGTTGACATTAAAGTTGAAAGTCAATGATATGCTACTTTGGAAAAGAGGTTTTCTTTTTATTTCTATAGAAAATGAGAGGATGCAGATTTCTTCCCAGTTAAATAAAAATGTTTGATTGAGGAAGACCCCCTAAAAGTCTCCAATAGAAATACATGGCCCAGAGATTCTGACACCTGGACCACCCGTCTAGACAGTCCCTCTCCTGGACTGGGTCAATTCCTAGATCTGATCTTATCTCTCCCTAGCAGACAAGAGCTAGGGTTTGGCTGAGAGGGGCTCCTCCACCGGCACCTAAAAGAGGGAACCTTGCATGGCTAGGCTCCGCCTCCAGGACAAACAGCTTCATCAGAGAAGGACAGAGGACTTGAAATTAAGACCCCTGTCCAGAGATCGAGCAGACCCCTTCCTCAAAGGAGAAAGGAGACACACAAGTCCTCTCACCACCACTTACTAGAAGCTGCCTAACTGTGAACCACTGAAGCCATGGGCAGATGCCAGTGCAAAAATACATATAACAACATAAAGAACAACAAGGCAACACCAAAAGAAACTGGTGGTTCTACAACTACAAGACCTGAACAGAGCAATGAAGAGGAAGCAACACCAAAAACAACTTTATGAAGATTATTCAAGCCTTCAAAGAAGATATAAAAAATTCTATTAAAGAAATAGAAGAAAATACAAACAAAACATTGGAAGAGATGAACAAATCCTTGAAAAAGAACCAAGAAAAGGTAAATCAAAAAATGAAAGAAACATTCCAGGAACTAAAAACTGAAATAGAAGCAATAAAAAAGGCACAAAAAGAGGCAAAAGATGGAAATAGAAAATCTGAAGAAAAGAGCTGGAACTACAGATACAAGCATAACCAACAGAATACAAGAGATAGAAGAGAGAATCTCTGGAGTGGAAGACTCAGTAGTGGAAATAGATACATCAGTCAAAGAAAATACTAAAACCAAAAATAGCCAAAACAAAAAAATGTTTAGAAAATCTGGGATGCGATGAAAAGACCTAACTTGACAATAATAGGAATAGAAGAAGAATACCAGCTCAAAGGCACAGATAATGTATTCAATAAAATCATAGAAGAAAACTTTCCTAACTTAAAAAAGGAAATGCCTATGAAGATACAAGAAGCTTACAGAACGCCAAATAAATTAACCCCCCCCCAAAAAAAGTCCCCTTGCCACATAATAAGCAAGCCAAAAAACATACAGAACAAAGAAAAAATTTTAAAGCTGCAAAAGAAAAGGGACAACTTACTTATGAAGGCAGATTCATCAAAAGAGCTCCTGACTATTCAATGGAAAAGATGAAAGCTAGAAGGGCTTGGTCAGAAGTTGTACGGACTATAAAGAGCATTGCTGCCAACCTAGACTACTATGCCCAGCAAAATTATCAATCACCACAGATGAGTAAACAAGATATTTCATGACAAAGTCAGACTAAAACAATACCTATCTACCAATCCAGCACTACAGAAAGCATTAGAGGGAAAACTCCAAACTAAGGAACCCAGGTATACCCATAAAACCACAACCAATCAATAATCCCACAGAAGAATACCCCAGAGAAAGGAAATACTGCAAGCTACCACCAAAAGTAACAAGAAACATCAATCAGTGGTCAATAATATCTCTTAATATCAATAAATTCAACGCACCTATAAAAAGACACACACTAACAAGATGAGTACAAAAACAGAAGCTATCCATCTGCTGCATACAAGAAACACACCACAAAGACAGACATAGGCTCAGAGTAAAGGGTTGGGAAAAGATTTTCCAATCAAATGGCCCTAAGAAACAAGCTGGGGTTGCCTACCTAATATCTAACAAAGTAGACTTTAAACTAAAATCAATTAAAAGGGACCAAGATGGACATTACTTATTCATTAAAGAAAAAATAGGTCAAGAGGAGATTTCAATTCTGAATATTTATGCCCCCAATACAAGGGCACCTATGTATGTAAAAGAAAGACTGCTAAAGCTCAGATTCCACATAAATTCTCACATCCTAAAAGTGGGGGACTTCAATAACCCACTTTAACCACTGGATAGGTCAACCAGACGGAGATTCAACAGAGATAAAAGGAATCTAACAGAGGTTGTGATGCAAATGGATTTAATATATCTACAGAAGCTTCTACCCAAATGCAAAGGAATATACATATTTCTCAGCTCCTCATGAAACTCTAAATTGACCACATAAATAGTCATAAAGCAAATATCAACAGATACAAAAAATGGATATAATCCCTTGTATTATATCAGACCATCGGGGCCTAAAGTTAGAGTTAAAAAGCATCAAAAATCAGAGAAAGCCTACCAACTCATGGAAACTAAACATCACTCAGCAGAACCATCTCTGGGTCAAAAAAGAAATTAAGAAAGAAATCAAAGTCTTCCTAGAATTTAACAAAAATGAATCTACAACGTACCTAAAATTGTGGGACACAATGAAAGAAGTCTTAAGAGGAAAATTCATAGCACTAGATGCCTATATGAAAAGCCTAGAAAAATCCCACCCTAGAGAACCAACAGCACAGCTGAAAGCCTAGAACAATTAGAAGCAAACTCACATAGAAAAAGTAGATGGCAGCAAATAATCAAACTTAGAGCAGAAATCAATACAGTTGAAACAAAAAGAACAATACAAAGAATCAATGAATAAAAGAGTTGGTTCTTTGAAAAAGTCAACAAGATACATAAACACTTATCCAAAAGAACCAAAAAGCAGGGACAGAATATCCAAATTAAGGAAGTCAGAAATGAGAAAGGGGACATAACAACAGACCCCCAGGAAATCCAGAGAATTATCAGGACATACTTTCAAAATCTATATCCCAAAAAATGGAAAACCTAGAAGAAATGGACAGTTTTTTGGACAGGTACCATTTACTAAAATTAAATGAAGACCAGATTAATTACCTAAACAGATCTATAACATGAAAGGAAATTGAAGCCGTCGTTAAAAGCCTCCCAGGTAAGAAAAAAGAACAGGTCCAGATGGTTTCAGTGCAGAATTCTACCAGACATTCAAAAGAATTACTACCATTACTCCTCAAACTGTTTCACACAGTAGAAACTGAAGGAATATTGCCAAATTTCTTTTACGAGGCCAAAATTACTCTAATACCCAAGCCACTCAAAGACACAACAAAGAAGGAGAATTACAAACCAATTTCCCTCATGAATATTGATGCTAAAATTCTCAACAAAATTTTGCCACACCGTATAAAACAAAATATAAAAAATACATCAACCATGAGCAAGTAGGCTTCATCCCAGAAATGCAGGGATGATTCAACATATGAAAAACTGTAAATGTCACCCATCATGCAAACAGACTAAAGGAAAAAACCACATGTTCATATCCTTAGCTGCTGAAAAGGCCTTTGACAAAATCCAACACTCCTTTATGATTAAAGCCCTGGAGAGATCAGGAATACAGGGAAAATATCTCAATATAATTAAGGCGATTTAAAAGATGCCAACAGCCAACATCAAAGTAAATGGAGAAATACTCAAAGCAATGCCACTGAAATAAAGAAGTAGACAAAAATGTCCTCTCTTCCCTTGTCTATTCAATATAGTTCTCAAAGTTTTAGCTAAAGCAATAAGAGAATGAAAGGAAATTAAGGGGATACAAATTGGAAAAGAAGAAGTGAAATTGTCTCTATTTGCAGATGATATGATTATATACGCAAGTGACCCACAAAATTCTACCAGGGAACTTCTACAGCTGATAAACACGTTCACCAATGTAGCAGGATGCAATATTAACTCACAGAAATCAGTAGCCCCCTGGTACACTAAAGATAAAAGGGCTGAAAAAGAAATAAGGGAATCATCACCCTTTAGAAAAGCTGCATATAGCATTAAATACCTTGGAGTAACTAGAACCAAAGAAGTAACAGACCTATTTGACAAAAACTTCAAAACACTGAAGAAAGAAATTGAAGAAGATATCAGAAAATGGAAAGCTCTCCCATGTTAATGGATAGGTAGGATCAACATAGTAAAAATGGCAATTCTACCAAAAGCAATGTACAGATTCAATGCACTTCCGATCAAAATCCCAAGACAATATTTTATAGATTTGAAGGAACAATACTAAACTTCATTTTGAATAACAGGTAAGCCAGGATTGCAATACCAATTATGCTCAACAAAAAGAACCTCAGGATGTATCATCATCCCTGACTTCAAGTTATACTATAAAGCTGCAGTAATAAAAACAGCCTGGTACTGGCATAAAAACAGATTTGTGGATCAATGGAATGGAATTGAGCATCTGGGCATTAATCCCAAAATCAATGAACACCTGATCTTTGACAAAGAGACCCAAAATATTCAATGGAAAAAAGATAGTATCTTTAACAAATGGTGTTGGCAAAGATGAAAGGTAGTCTCTAGAAAAATGCAAATAGATCCAAGCCTGTTGCCCTGCACAAAACTCAAATATAAGTATATCAAAGACCTCAACATAAACCCAGCCACACTGAGCTTGATAGAAAAGAAAGTGGAAAATACCCTCCAACAAATTGGCACAGGTAACCAGTTACTAAATATAACACCAGTTGCACAGACACTAAGAACAACAATCAATAAGTGGGATCCCCTGAAACTCAGAAGCTTCTGTAAAGCCAAAGACACAGTCAATAGGATAAAACCACAGGCTACAGAATAGGAAAAGATTTTCACCAACCCTACAAGTGATAGAGGACAGATCTCTAAAATATACAGAGAATTCAAGAAACTAGAACCCAAAACCTTGAATAGCCCAATCAAAAATGGGGTTTAGAACTAAAAAGGGAATTCTCAGCAAAATTACAAATGGCTGAAAGGCACTTGAAAAAGTGCTTAACATCATTATCCATCAGAGAAATACAAATCAAACAACTTTGAGATATCATCTTATACCTGTTAGATTGACTAAGATAAAAGGCACAGATGACAGCCTATGTTGGAGAGGATGCAGAGCAAGGGGATCACTCCTCCATTGTTGGTAAGGGTGTAAGCCTGTTCTCCTGCTCTGGAATGTAGTATGGAACTTTCTCTGAAAACTGGGAATCAATTTCCCCAAGAATCCAGCAATACCACTTCTGGGCATATACCCTAAAGATGCACATTCACACTCCAATAGAATTATCTCAACTATGTTCATAGCAGCATTATTTGTAATAGCAAGAACCTGGAAACAACCTAGATGCCTCTCAACTGACAAATGGATTAATAAACTGTGATACATCTACACAATGGAGTACTACTCAGCAGTAAGAAAAAATGATATCCTAAAATTTGCAGGCAAATAGATGGATTTGGAGAATATTCTCTTGAGTGAGGTATCACAAACCCAGAAAGATAAGCAGGGTTTATCATTAGTACTCACTCATTAGGGGACTCTAAACAAAAATACAAAAAGCAAAGCATGTCCAAGCTGCAAACTACAAACACTGAACAGCTTGGGATCTGAAACACCTTGAACAAGCACCTTGGATCCCACTCCCTGCGGTGGAACACCTGAATCAGTCTTGATGCTGGGGTGAGGAAACTGGATCTTCCAGGAGTGGATGCTGAACTAAGACATATTGGGACTTTGGGACCTCTCGCCCTTGCTGGGGAGGAGAGAAAGTGATATGGAGAATAGAGAGTGACTGGAATGGGTAGGATGGGAAGGGAGCTTGAACAAGGATACACAGGGAAAAATATGACTTTATTCATAATTAAAAATTTAAGAAAAAAAGACTACAGAAACATGGGGCCAATATAACTATTAGCTCGATTGTGTTTTGATTTTTTTCAGTTTATTATTATTATTATTATTATTATTATTATTATTAACAAAGAAGTCACACTTTCTATCCTTGTAGATCCTTATTCAGGGTTCCTGCCCCCTCCCACCATATCAGATCATTCTTTCTTCTCCACAACTCCACATCCCCTCCCTGGGCAGGCAGCAGGCAGTCCCATGGTCCCACTGACCCAATATTGCTTAGTTCAGTCTCCACTCCTGGCAGATCCAGTTTTCTCCCCCCTCCCTCAAGAGTGAGTCAGGTGTTCCTCTAGGGGGAGTGGGATCCAAGGAGTCAGTCCAGGGTGTTTCTGATCCCAAGCTGTTCAGTGGTTGTGGTTTGCAGTTTGGGCATACTTTGCTTTTTTCTTGTTTGTTTGTTTGTTTGTTTAGAGTCCACTAGTGAGTGAGTACATCCCCTGCTTATCTCTCTGAGTTTGTGATACCTCCATCCATTTGCCTGCAAATTTTAGGATATCATTTTTTCTTACTGCTGAGTAGTACTCCATTGTGTAGCTGGACCACAGTTTGTTAATCCATTCTTCAGTTGAGGGAGTCTAGGTTGTTTCCAGGTTCTTGCTGGAATAACACTGCTATGAACATAGTTGAGCTAATGCCTTTGGAGTGTGACTGTGAATCTTTAGGGTATACACCCAGAAGTGGTATTGCTGGGTCCTTGGGGAGATTGATTCTCAATTTTCTGAGAAACCACCATACTGCGTTCCAAAGTGGCTGGACAAGCTTACACTCCCACCAACAATGGATGATTGTTCCCCTTGCTCTGCTTCCTCTCCAGCATAGGCTGTCCTCTGTGTCTTTTATTTTAGCCAATCTAACAGGTGTCAGGTGGTATCTCAAAGTTGTTTTGAATTGCATTTCTCTGATGACTAAAGATGATGAACACTTTTTCAGGTGCCTTTCAGCCATTACAGACCAATTTCCCTCATGCATATTGATGCGAAAATGCTCAACAAAATTTTAACAAACCATATACAACAATATATAAAAAAATACCATCCACCACGACCAAGTAGGCTTCATCCCAGAAATGCAGGGCTGGTTTAACATACGAAAAACCGTAAACGTTATCCATCATATAAACAAACTAAAGGAACAAAACCATATGATCATATCCTTAGATGCTGAAAAAGCCTTTGACAAAATCCAACACTCCTTTATGATTAAAGCACTGGAGAGATAAGGAATACAAGGAGAATACCTAAATATAATAAAGGCGATTTACAAGAAGCCGACAGCCAGTATCAAACTTAATGGAGAAAAACTCAAAGCAATCCCACTAAAATCAGGAACTAGACAAGGATGTCATCTGGCCCCTTATCTATTCAATATAGTTCTCGAAGTTTTAGCTAAAGCAATAAGGGAATGAAAAGAGATTAAGGGGATACAAATTGGAAAAGGAGAAGTGAAATTGTCTCTATTTGCAGATGATATGATTGTACACATAAGTGACCCACAAAATTCTTCCAAGGAACTGCTACAGCTGATAGACACCTTCAGAAATGTAGCAGGATACAAGATTAACTCAAAGAAATCAGTAGCCCTTCTATACACTCAAGATAGAAGAGCTGAAAAAGAAATAAGGGAAACATTACTCTTCATAATAGCAGCAAATAGTATTAAATACCTTGCAGTAACTATAACCAAAGAAGTAACAGACCTATTTGGCAAAAATTTTAAATCATTAAAGAAAGAAATTGAAGAGGATATCAGAAAATGGAAAGCTCTCCCATTTTCCTGGATAGGTAGGATCAACATAGTAAAAATGGCAGTTCTACCAAAGGCAACCTACAGATTCAGTGCACTGCCCATCAAAATCTCAACACAATATTTTTTGGACCTTGAAAGAACAATACTCAATTTCATTTGGAATAACAGGAAAGCCAGGATTGCCAAAACAATTTTACTCAACAAAAGAACCTCAGGAGGCATCACCATCCCTGACTTCAAGTTATACTATAGAGCTACAGTAAGAAAAACAGCCTGGTACTGGCATAAAAACAGACTTGTAGATCAATGGAATAGAATTGAGGATCCAGACATTAGCCCACAAACCTATGAACACCTGAACTTTGACAAAGAGGCCCAAAACATTCAATGGAAAAAAGATAGTATATTTAACAAATGATGTTGACATAGCTGAATGGAAGTGTGTAGAAAAATGCAAATAGATCCAAGCCTGTCACCCTGCACAAAACTCAAATCCAAGTGGATCAAAGACCTCAACATAAACCCAGCCATTTTGAACTTGACAGAAAAGAAAGTGGGAAATACACTTCTACAAATCGGCACAGGCGACCCTTCCTAAATATAACACCAGTGGCACAGACACTAAGAACAACAATTAGTAAGTGGGATCTCCTGAAGCTAAGAAGCTTCTGTAAAGCCAAGGACACTGTCAATAAGACAAAACAACAGCCTACAGAATGGGAAAAGATTTTCACCAATTGATCTCTAAGATATATAAAGAACTCAAGAATTTAGAGCCCAAAACCTTGAATAACCCAATCAAAAAGTGGGGCTCAGATCTAAAAAGGGAATTCTCAGCATAAGGGTTTTGATTTTTAAAATAACTTTTCTATTAATTTTTTTGAAATTTTATTTTATGTACTCCAATTCCACTTATTTCCCAGTTTCTCCATCTTTGCCCTTAACCCTTTTAGCCTTCCCCTGCCAAAGAAAATAAAAAGTAAAACAAATGTAAATAAAATAAAAATTAAGAAACCAAAAACATTTTGCTTCTCTATCCTTCTTGCCTCTCCATCACATATTCATTCCTAATAATGGCATGAAAAGCTTCATTGTAACACACAGTATACCCTTTTATCCAAAGAGGTTTACTCGCAAATGTTCTTTGTAATCAGGTGTTGGTCTGCTTCAAGGCTGCTGGTTTCTGGTAACACCACCAACACTTGACCCTCAGTGAGGATCCTCTTGTTTGTGTGGGACCAGTCCCTTCACATACTCTGCAGGTCATAAGTTGGGTAGATGTTATGGTTGGCCAACTCAAAGCTCAGGATGTGGCTTGGTCAGTCCATAACTCCCCAGACCCACCCCTCTCAGGCGAGGAGTGGAGTCAGCTTTCTTACACCTAGGCCAAAAAGGTCAGCTCTTCTATGCCCATGGTGAAAGGTGGGACTACCTCTCCCTTGCCCATGCCACCCAGCTGGCTCCCCAGTGTGGGACAGAGCAACTCTCCCAGGATGAGGAAAGGGCAAGTCCAGTTCATCACATTCCTTGGACTTCAACATGTATGGTTCACATGGCTCCTATTGGTAACATAGACCACAAACATCAACATAGATCCTGGCTGCGGTTGGACCACAGATCCAGACATGGCTCTCTGCAGCAGGCCCAGACATCACTATGGCCCCAGGTGACAGTGCAGGCTACTAAGCTCAGCATAGACCCAGAGGCAGCATGGCATTTGAACATCAACAGGGTCACAGGTGCATCCTAGACCCCAGACAACCACACAGCCTTCAGTGCTGACAGGAGCCATGACATCAACACAGATTCTGGCTGTAGTAGAGCCATGGATTCCAACATGGTTCTCAGCAACAGCCCAAGGTCCCCAGGTGACAGCACAGGCCACTTAGATCAGTATGGTCCTTGAAGCAGTGTAGTTCTTGGACATCAACATGCCTACAGGTAGCAGCCCATATCCCAGGTTTCTGTGCAGTTTTTGGTGGCAATATGGGTTACAGACAGCACAGATCTCAGCTGTGGTAGGACCACAGATCCAGACAAGAGTCCCATCAGGATATCACCATGACCCCAGCTGACAGAGATGACCACCCACATCAGCCTGTTCCTCACCATCTTTGCCTCTTTAGTTCTGTTTCTCTCTACATGAACTACTGTACTTGTCTTTGTCTCCTATTTCTTCACCATCTATGCCCTCCTCATAATGAGACTTTCATGGCACCGGGCAAATATTTTACACATGTGGACCTGTGTAAGTTATGTCTTAAATTTAGAAGCATTGGCATAAGTTCATCATTTTGGAAAAGTTATAGAAATAATTATATATAAATATATAACGATCTGTTTACGAGAACCTTGGCAATATTCTCACCCTCATTAAACTACAGGCATGATATAGAATTTTGCAGATGTACCATTTGGGGCTAAGCACCCCATGATCACTTATTCTCTGAATTTTGACTAGTTGTAAATATATAAAAAGCAGAGGAGAATTAGTAGTATAGAAGATGGAAAGATTGTAAGAGCCAAAGGACCAGGTTGCCAGTACAAAGCAGTGCCTTCTATATATAATAAGGAAGTTGTATACATTCAAATACCAATACCATGGTCACCTAAACAATACATGCTAACTAATGACAATAGCAGCTGACATGCTAACATTGAGTAGGGAAATTCTGTAAAGTCCTACCCATCAAGGAAGAGATTTAGGAAATCAATGGCTGCTGAGACATTAAAATCAATTTTCTCTAGTGATGATCTCTCTCATAGGTTATATAAATGCTATTGGTCAGCTTTAAACATATGTGCATATGAGCTAGACTCAATATATTCTATTCACACACAACAACAACAACAACAACAACAACGAAAAAGAGGTCATAAATTTCAGGAGTGGTAGAGGCAAGAGAGGAGATGGAATTAGAAGGGGAAGGGATGGAAGTAATATATAGTACTCAAATCAGAAATACTCAAAATTTTTAAGTTTAAAGGCAGTAGTACATATTTTTTATTTTTATACTACAATGCTTTGTGTTCAAAGTTTAAAGCCTTGGAAATTATAACTATGATAACAGCCTTATCATTCATTAACAACTTATTATAATTATATTTCTCCCTGAATGTGGTTTACATAGGATATATGGGAAAGTTTCAGAAGTCAAGAAACTGAATGAAACATGACTGTAAAGAGTAACTGAACAGGAAACACATTTGATCCTTTCAATTGTCACTCCCAATAACTGTGGTGGGATTAGACTAAGAGGGCATGTTCTCAAGGAGGTAGGAACGTGCCACCATATGAGTCTCTCACTCCAGAAAGAATAGGACTGCTGAAGATGACAAGCACATCAATGTGGATGTCATCAGTTTTGAAAACCCTTAGTTCATCCAACTCTTGTCCCTCCTAGAAACCTGCACAGTACAAAAAAGAAAAACCACACAAACTCTTAGGAAATAAGTAACTGTAGAAACATTAAAATATTTGAAGTTTTTCTATTTCTTCTGAGAATTGAGCAGAATAAAATGAGTCTTAATTTATTATCCTAAGGCAAGGGTAAGCAAACCCCAGCCACTGGATCATCTTTATATAATATGCTTTTATCCAGCACAGAAGTTCCATCTGGTCAAGCCCATGCTCACAATTTAACCTGCAAAGCAATATCCTTTAACTTATGATTCTTACGAAATAAAATTTAGCAAAATATATCATATAATATTTTAGTAGTAAATATTACTTTTTATAAGCTCTTGAGTGTAAATAATACACTTTATTAATCACCATAACAGAAAAATAATGTTTAGTTGTTCATGAAAACATTTGTATGAATAAATTCACTTGAGCATCTTTTACCCATTACCACTAAATTGTCTCTCTTATTTGCTTAAATGCAGACAGAAAAAAACATCCCAATACATGCAGAGAATAGGTAATTAGAGCAACACAGACAGAACAACCAATTTTCAGGATGGGATTATTCGCAGTGGCTGCCTTCGGCACTCTAATGGCATATAATAGCTCCGTTCCTGTCTGTATTGACTTGTCTGTGTGGACTTTGTCTTAAATAACAAAATGGAGTGTTTGAGGCAATGAAAGCAGAACAGGGACTATTTCAAAGGGAAACAAAGGAATCGGGGGGGGGCAGATGGACACACAAGAGAAAGGACAGTGGCACTATGGCAGTAGCTGCACCTGTCAACATTTGGCTCACAAGTATGTTCCCAGTTGATATGAGTCTAGTGTTAACAGGAGGATCCATGAAATACTGATCCTGACACTTTAAAATTATGGATTTTACGGTTTGCTGCGGCTTCCTGCTGGGCTGCCTGTTCCATTCTGCTGTGCTGAATCTACATACTTGGAAATGGCATCTCTTTTCAAAGGAAAGACTAAGGTCAATTGAACTCAAGGAGACTCAAGTGAGCACACACAGTATTACAAGCTTTGGAATATAACAAAGGAGTATAATGAAGAAAGAACATTGCAGCAACCTGACAAATCATTAAAAAACAAAACAAAACAAAACAAAAAACACTGCTTGAACAATAAAATTTAGGTCAAATGGGCTCTGTGATGAAGTATGGGGTTTGAGTCCCTATTAAAAATTAGAAATTAAATACCGTGGATTCCATCTTAGTGGAGTCTTATAATAAGTACTCTATGTACACAAAAGAAATGGAAAGGACTGGGAAAAGCTATAATAGACTAGTAGTTCTGGATCCTGCTTATCTCTCTCACAACCTGAGTTTCTAATCTTTCCATATCCTACTACTATGTGATTGAGTTTTCTGAAGAACTTGTGTCAAGATTCTTTAGTAGTCATTGTTTTGCTAACTCAGTTTCCACCAATCTGGTGAGTTAAATAAATACCCTAAAAAATAAAGGAAGAAAATATGGGCTCAAATGTTTTTTAAAGGTTTAAAATGATCTATGCACTGATAAAAAGTCAAAATGAATGAATTGGCACCTAAGATACTAGAAGCCTTAAAAATCAACTTAGCCAAATGCTGATCCATCTTGACTTCTATTTTCTTGACTGTAGAATAAAGTGTATTAAATGGTCCCATGGAGTCTCCTATCTTTTAAAATATAGAAAGACTTTCACTCACAAAACTTTAAAATCCCAAAGGACGAAATTTTATTTAGAAAGATGTGAATAAGATTGAAACAGTCTTACCTATACGCCCATTCCTTGAGAAAGGACTATCTCAGAAGCATAGAAAAATAATTGTTGTGACTTTGGGAAGGGGAATTACCCTTATTTGAATTTGTAACCATGATACAGGCTTGCCATAGGTTGCAAAACCTTAAAATGCCTCTTAACTTGGTATGTGTCTTGCTGATAGAGTATATGTTCAGATTATTTGAGGTACTGGATTCAATTTCTAGCACATAGATAAGCATACAACACACACATACTTGCACCACATGCCACAATATCACACTAAACATATAACACCTATACACAGACTATATAGACTATGTGTGTATGTGTATCTGCACATATTACATGCAGACACACACCACATATATAATACTTTCACATAAACACACAAACACATCACATACCACATATCACAGCACACATATAACACCTCCACACAGGACTCAGAACACAAAAATTTTATATGCTTGCAGAATAGAACAGGTAGAAAAATTGGCCAACAGGCAGAAAATATGTGACTGAAGAATGCTCAGTCATAAATGGAACATATATACCACAACTGCTTCTCCCAAGACTTAGAAACACTATGAAAATGTGTCTGAAAAAATGTAAGAGCCAGAAATGGTGGATGTGTACAAGAAAATGGTGTTTTCTGGGCATAGCAGGACAACTACACATCTGAACTCACAAAGGTTGTGATAGCATGCACAATATCTGTGCAAGCCCAACCTAAACAAAGTCCAAGCATGGAGATGGAGTGTGAGAGGAAAGTTCACTCCATTCCGATTCCTTTGGCAATTGTTAGACACTGGGAGAGTTTTCTCTATTTGCAGCATCTGGCAAACTGACCATGCCCCAGTGTGAGACCACACATCCAAGAATATTTAGGTAGCACAAATTTGTCATCATGGGAGAAGAAAAAAGGACAAAAACTGGGTGACGAGAAAAGTGAGAGTAGCTCTAGGAAGAGTTGGGAGGGATAGTGAATAGTTTCAAAGGACTAAGAACAAAAATAAATAAATGAATAAATTACTGTCAAGGATTTAAAAAAAGTAATAAGGCAACCAATAAAAAAATTTCAAAATAAAATGATAGATATTTTGGTTTGTAAAGGAAATTAATTTTATATAGAATGTCTGCTGACTATAGATATGTATAAACATAATAAAGTAAGAAGAAAGAAACATGTACAAAGGTATCTGGGTTTACTCTGCTTGTTAGAATTGGACTATTTAACAAGCAAGCCTCAGCAGCTTTCAGACTGAGATAGATTTAGAGCTCTAAATTCCCTCAGATGAGATAAGAATAGTACAGAAAATAATGCATGAGGATGAAGCTGAGACATTGAGAAATGTACTGAAAACCCTACAATGAACTTGGGGGCTGGGGAAGGAGTGATAATGGACAGAAATATAAGAAATATTTTAGCCACTGTCCTTCCAGCATTCCCATCTTTCTGCCCACCTTTGACAAAATTTCTAAGTTTAGCTTTAGAAAAATAGTCTGTCAGTTGTGTTATTCTCTAACACAGATATGAGTTGGTTCTGAACATGATGAGTAGTTAATAAGTAACTCAGCTGTGCCAAGTAAATATGCTTACTTATAATGTGAAAAATGAATTGGCAAAAGAAATAAAATGTCAACCCCTAATTTACAAAAAAGAGATTATATTAAACAGCATGAAAGTGTAATAATCTTCACTGATTAGAAAAGCTTTCATCTTGACGCTTCATGACTTTCCTCATGTATCCAGAAAAACTTTCTAGATCAATCAGGTTGAACAGAAGCATCAGATCTTTATCCTGACACCATGAGCTTACAATAACTATTTTTCATGAAATGAAACTGTTTGGTTTTGTTTCATTAGTTTTTACTAAATGATTATTACAAAGATGCTTTTGTCACTACATCCATTCATAAATATATAACTATCTTCAGTAAATACTGTTGATTATTTGAGAAGCTGAAGCAGGAGGATTGCCATAGGTTCAAAGCAAGACTGGGCTACTAAGGAAGGCCCTGTCTCAGAAAACATTATGTCTACTATAATAATGTGGATATCAGTTGACACCAAGATGGTCCTATAAAAAAGTGACATGATGTCCCATGCATCTGTGCATCTCTTCATCAAAATGTCAATACAAATAGTTATTCAAGGCAAGAACAATATTCAATCCATTGTTACAATAAACAAAAACATGTTCAACAATACTAATATAAGTAAGGAAGTTGCCCTTTGGCAGGCTTTACCTCAATTTTAAATAAAACTTCAAGTAATGCCACTGAAGTGTAATGTAGATGTTTCATGCCAGAGGAAGTATTTGAAAAAAAAGCAAATAAAAAGTATTTGGGGAAAGAAAGCAGTAAGTCCTTCACCTTCAGTTGTGAATACAGATACCCTCTAAGTGCTGAGATCTTCACATACCTCTTCTTGTCTAGATTATCTCATCTCCTCAAAACATTCTAAACATTTAATTTAATAATGTAATATGATGTAATGCAATGTCTTCAAACAATATGAGTATGTATTTGAAAACAGAATACAATGAAGAGGTTCTTGTAGCTTCTTCAGACTAGATTCCTTAATCTAAAGTATATATAATGTACTAATATGTACCAAATATAATGTATTTGTCTTGTGTGTTTGTCTCTCAAACTTTGTGAGACAGACATATAAAATATACTTTTTTCTTATTAAGAATAAAGTTTTTTCTAAATTTTCCTATTTTTTAAACAAATAGATTAAATGGATAAAGCTGTGTTGAGAGAACATATATTTATTTTCCTAATCAATTTCAAACACTTAAGGTTGAATTTAAGTTAAAATAATTAAGTGACTCTTTCCAGTAGTGAGGCAGAGCATCAAATCATCAAATCCAGACTGAAGGGAAAAAGCTATAGCCTCCAGGTCAAAAGTGAAAAGAAGATAAATCTACCTGCTACATAGTACTTTTCTACTCCATCCTACCAACATGTCTCCAGAACTACAAATATGACCAGATATAGATCACTGTGAGAATCTAGTGTTCTTATTAAATACTTTTTTAAAAACTGGACAAATTTCAATGGAAATCTCTTTTCCTAAGAGGAGTTTGCTCATAAATGACCTCACCAGGTCTTTGTACTTCATCATGAGCCAGTCCAATCTTCACCATACTAGAACGACATAACTTCAAAGTCTCTGTCGTGGAAGCCTGAACATCTGAGAAAAGAATCTAATGATCTCTGAAAGAGGCTCATTGTAAGGTTGTAGAAATCAGAACTTTATCATTTTGATGGTCTGGGCCTTGATAAACATGATGCATCCAAAGTCAGAATATGACCTCTGCTCTCAAATTACACATGATAAGCAATAATGTGATTTTACAACAAGGACATTAAAGGAAGTGGTCTGTGTGAGGGCTTCAGTGAAACACAGGGTGTCAATGTAGACACAGAGGACAAGGTAAACTCCAAGTGGCTCCTTGTTTCTAGTCCTCACATTTTAACTGTGAAATGGAGTTCATAGTGCTTACCTTGTGGCATTATACAGTGATCAAACTAAAAGTATGGAAAACATTTGGTGGGTTGGAGAGATGACTCCGTACATTAGAGTGCTTGGTATGCAAGCATGAAGATCTAAATTTCACATATTAGGACCATGTAAAAACCCAAGCTTGGTTCTGTGTGCCTATAACTGAGCACTGTGAACCAGCAACAAGTTTCTGAGAGTTCACTGGCCTGCCAGCTGATCAGAAACAGTAAATTTCTAGCTCGCTGAGAGACCTTGTCTCTGCAGAATAAGGCAGAGAGATTGAAAAAGGGACATCCTACTCTTGCCACCATATGTTCTGGGGTATATGTTTCTGCACATTCACATTTATATATTTATATATAAATATATATATATATCAAACACACATATATTATACATTCCACCACACACCACACACCACACACACACACACACACACACACATACGGTGGGGGGAGCAAAGGAAAAAGAACAATTGATTTGTTCCAGATTCAGCATAAGAAATACTGTCAGAACAGGGAGCTAGTGTTTCACTAAGAGAATAAGTAGCTAACATGTGCTAAAAACACATCACATTTTATCTTTCAAATGGGAACCTTTTATTCCAAAATGTACACAGCAAAAAATTTCCTTTATTAAATTTTCTACTTACTTCTTTCTGTATATTAATCCCATTAATCCTATATTTTTCCTAATTTTACAGTATTTGTTTTTTTTTTTTTTAGAGATCTGACTGAAGTTGGCTCTTCAGATTCTTTGTCACTATACTTACTTGAAAAATAAATCTAGAATTGTCAAATGAGTGTTGAGGAGAGGAGGACTAAGGGACCTCAGATAATATTTTCCAGAGTCAAAATTTTTGTAGATTTTGCAAATTAATGGGAGAGACATAAATAATTTAAGTCTCACAGTAGCAAAATAACACTGAGTAGTCCCTGCTAAGAAAAGATTAATGATTGGTTGCTTTAAGTAGATTTAAAAAAACAATAGTTCTAAACCAATTCTTTGATGCTTTGTTCTGATGGTTTCAATTTCCATAACATTTAGCACGATTAATTTCATTTTCACTGTATTTTAATAATAAATTTATTTTTATTTCTAATAGATCTAATTTGACTATCCTCCTATCAAGGAACATAAAATTCCTGCATAGTAACAGTAAGCATGCCACATTAAATATTTCAACCAGTCCCTTGAATGTCCTCTGAACTTGGCTTTGAAAGCTGAGGGGTAAACACTATAAATACTGCATGAATTAAAACTTTATAACATCAGTTTTAGTTTGATATAATAGATTGGCAGTGTACATTTCAGAATATGGTGACACAAATGCTTAATCTCTGAGTAGAACAATAAAATTCAAAACCAAAATATTCCTTTGGTGGATGGGAGGAACTGATTTGAATTAGCTACATTTAAAAAAAAAAAAAAAAAACTGATTACTCCAAACACAGTGAAAATCAGACATTGCCAGAAGGAATATGTAAAGGAATTTCTGATGGCTTGGATTACTAAAAACTATTCCCACAAAGCCTATCACAGATAAATGAAATAAGTCGAAGTAAAATGCTAACCGGTCTTTGTTCCAATACAGAATGTCATATTGGAATCCTCAACACAAAGCCAAATGGCTGGCAAGATCATCTGTATGTAAATAGAGAGGAAGTGACCCCTCCTCTGCCCTCAAGCTATTCTGAGATCATTGATGTAGTTTCTTTCAATAATGATGTTGTCTTAAATTTTTCATATGAATATTTCATACCTAAAATATTCCATTCTCACAGTTTACATGTTGCAGTTTCTTCACTGTGTAACATCTGAAATTCCCTATGTGGTGAAAGACAAGTTTATTTCTCTGAACATCTAAAGGGGTCAGAGCAAATTTACCTGTCACCCACTGGTTAGGCAGGTGACTATGGCTTAGATAATCTGATGATCCTGCCAGCTGGAATTCTACACAAGTGACAGAAAAAAAATAAGGACAGTTTGGAATATATTCCAAGAAGTATCTACATAATGCTAGTGTGGCATGAGGACAGCAGGTCCTCTCAGGCTTTTTTCTTTTTTCTGACCTTGACTGTGTTACTCACTGCCTGCATTTCTGTCAGTCTTCGAATTTCTCAGCCTCTCAACAAACCAGAGAGCCTTCTGATACACTGCCAGCTATCTCTCTTTGTAGAAGTTAATGAGAATCAGCCTGTGACACTGGCAACAAAACCCTGGCTGATACGCGAAGGGTTTCCTTACTGTAAGGGGTTCTCAGAGCTGCTCCCATGATTTTATTTTAGGCTTTAAAGTAATCCTTGACAGGAATATACTCACTCTTGCTGGTGTTTATTTGTATAGCAGAAACTCTCATCTTTTAAAAGTATTTACCAGTTAGAAATACTGTTTTGATAAAAGAAAACATTAAAAGTTTTTTGTTTGTTTTGTTTTGTTTTTTATTTTTTGGGTTTTTTGTTTTTATTTTTGTTTTTTTTCGCCAGGCTACATTATACAATAAGTACAACCTAGACCTTGTAAACAGACATTAGCTATGACAAATAATAAAATAGATTTTCTATTGTTAAAGACAAGATTTCTTTTTAAAGCTTATGCACTGAGATAAAAATTTCCACATGTCCAAATCCATGTAAGTGGGAAAAAAAGTATGTACATACTCAGAGACAATAAAACACAATTTCTGAGTCTATGGCTCTGAGTTCAGATTGGTTTCTGAGTAGCAGTTGATTTTTAACCATCCTGCCTTGGTCTTAGGGTATATATGTGCAGCTGACATTTGGTTCCCAGTGTTAATGTGAGAATGATATGAAGTCAAGGAAGCAGTATGTGAGTAAGGTACATGAGTGATATGCCTATCTGCCACTCAGCTCCACACAGTACTGTTTGTTGTGCCTTGGCACACCCAGAGCTTTTCCCTGACCCACCTTCTCATAGGCTTCCACATAAGGGTTACTGGGATTTGTTGGAGGGGACAGTGCAGCTGTTATCATCTCTCTCTCCCGGTCCCTTGAGGATTTCTCTAAAGGTAACTATGAGGTCCTTGTGCCTCAGCTCCCAGGAGAATCCATATGTGCTGCTGGCATTGTTGATCTCTATCCTTTGTCATGTCTAAAGAGAACCCTAACCTCCTCACCTTTGTTCTCAAAACAGCAGTAAGTTTGCTGCAGTGTGAAAAATGCCTTATGGTTGATATAGTGAAGGCAGCTATTGGGGAAATGCTCTTGGATTCTTTTCTGCCTTTTTAAAGTCTGGTTCCTATCTTTCCTCTTTGACTACCCATTTCCTCTTTCCCTCTATAATAAGTGACTGATACAAAAAAATTAAACTGTTGAAGAAATGATCTCCTACCTTTCCCCCAGTGACCTTATCTAATTATTACCACCATCCCTCAGCTCACTACTCCTTTCTAACAGATGGCCTTGCTCTCCATTCTGGCCCCTACTTGCTTTTAGGGATCATTCTGGGCAATCTGTTTAAAGACAAATTAAAAATTCCCAGTCATTCACCTCTCCTCTTAGAAAAAAGAAAAATGTAAGCCCAGAACTTATAACCTATAGGATTCCTACATTTGTAGATTTAAACCTTGACTTCTCACCAATATAAGCCTTCTGTCCTGTCCCATGTGTGCCAGCCTGTACAGTCTTTGTTCCCTTCTGCAGACAAGTGTTCTAAGCAGGACCTTGAGGGTCAAGTTTCTTTCTTTGCAAATGGCCCTTGTCTTCTCATCAGTTCTGTTCCCTGTTACCAGTCAAGTGCAGGCCTAGATGCACCCAAGAACTCACTTTCCTACCTTTTTGTTTTAGTCTCTCCTAAGCCCAAACTGTAGTCTCTGTATTTATTTCAGTCTCTTCTATCTCACAGCAGAGACTTTTCAAGGAGAACCAGTTTGCCTTTGTTTACCATGACATTCCTAGCACTTCAAGCTGCACCTGACATATGCTGGGTGTACATACAATAAATACTTGTACTGATTAGTTAAGTGAATTAAACTTTTGAAATTTAAAGGAAAATTATTTTCACTCCATATCCCCTACTCTCTTTCTCTAAAAACCCTTTTTGGATGAAACACTCTTTTTCCAGAAAGAAAGAAAAAGTATCTTCCTATACACCCGTGACTTCTGGTTCTAATAGTAAAAGGGGCTCCAACATTTGCCTCATTGTAAGCTGCCTAAATGACTACTAGGACATTATTTTGCAGGCAGAGCCAGCCCCATTTTTGGACTAAGAAATTTAAAATAAACTATATAGACACTGCACTCATGCTTATACCAGCAAAATCAAGGTGATTGTGGTAAATGTAATTTAACACCAGGCTTCCCACTCCCCAAAACGGAGAGAAAGAAAATCTCTAATTAACCAAGTTTGAATTTAGGGGTACAAGGCCATATTTTCACAGGAAGTTTTCTGTAAAGAATTCCAGTTTGAGTTCATGCTCAGCCTTTTAATTGCCCACCCCCCCAAAAGGGAATAATGAGCTTTGTAGAATATGTACATTAAAAAGCTCTATTTAACCCTAAGCTATTTAATACTTCAGTGATTTTATAAGCACCAGAGTCTCATTAAACCTTATGTGTGTGTCTTTGGGTAAGGGAAAGGGTAGCCCCAGGGTGATGACTGCCACACTGAACAATCACACTGACTAAGCTTAGGACTGAAATTAGGAGGCAAGCAACAGTGACATCTAGTGTGAGTAAGAAATGCTAATATGAATAAACTTCTCCGGATCCCCTAAAACAAAAGAAAAGCTATAGTGCAAAATTGAACACAGGTTAGTGTTAGAAAACTGATGATGAATGGATATGTAAAACCAGAAAACTGCTGCAAGCAGAGACTCTGAGAAAGATTTCATGTAGAGGCAGGATTTTAGATGTTCCCCCAATTATAAATTATTATGAACTGCATCATCAAAAGGTGCCTAAGCCTCCCTCCCAAGTTTCACAAATCCTACCCATCCTGGCCTTTCGGAACCTCTCTCTTGAATCAGCAAAACCTCTTTCCTCTCTGCTCAGAATACTAAAGGGTATCTGAATGTCATCTGTTCTAGAATCCTTTTATTTGAATGTTTTCCCTGCATGCCCACCCTGCCTGCCTGCAGCAGAAAACAACAACAACAACAACAACACTGTTGGGAATGCTCCAAATTACAGGCCTCTAAAAAGAGGTCTACCAACCAGACATTTCACTCTAGCCCCGTATAAGTTGAAATCACCTTTCAAACACTTGTCCATTTAACATCATTTGTGGAATATTTAATCTGCAAAATCGTAGTTCCCCTAAGAACCTTTATCTTCAGCATTTTATTTCTACAGTCTACAGATGGCCTATGGTTGTTCCAGTTTTCAGCATCTTCAAGGACTCCCTCTCTACTACAGCCATGGTCCTCATTCTTCCATTTTTGTCTCAAATGCCCCTCTTCCAAACTGTTTCTCTAGCCATGGTGAAATCTTCAATTTCTAACTTGTTGACTTCACCCTCTATAGTTCCTGGTTTTGCTCACTGACATCCCTATGTAGTCCATACTCAAAGCCCACTATTTTCACTGCTTTATTATTGCACTCTTTTCCCTGATTCCTTTTCACTAGTCCTGGGGAGAACATAGCCTATAAACAACACACATGTATAAGCAGAAAAATCACTCAATCAACCTGTTCTCATAAGAAATTTGTAACAATGAAACATGAGTAGATCTCTCTACTGAATGTAATTATATACCAATATTACATTGCAACTCATTATAAACTATTTTACACATACTTTCTCCTCACTTGAGTAAAAATGTCTCACCTCATTACCCAGGTATAATATGAGTTTTGGCCTCTCTGGCCTATGATCTAGACCCACAGTCTCCCAGAAACACACAGACACTTATATTAAGTACATGCTGATTGGCCTATGGCTTAGGCTTATTGTTTGCTAGCTCTTACATCTTAACACATTTTTATTAATTTATCTTGTCACATGCCCTATAGCTTATCTATTTTTTTGTATCTTACTATTTGGGTGGCTGGATCGCATCTCCCATGACTCCACCCTCCTTCTGTATCTATGGTTCGATTTTTCACTTGCTTTTAATATGTCTTACCATAGGACAAAACAGTTCTATTGTTAACCAATGATATTTATGGCATAAAAAAAGGCATCTCCCATCACCCAGGTAGTAAGAAAATCAATGATCTGCTTTATACTCTCTGTCCTAAATTCACAAAGCTTTGCTTACCTGATTTCATTCCCCTCTTTACCTCTCTTCCCAAAGTTCAATTTTTTCTGTGTGCCCTTAAGGAACTTAGTCAATTTCTTCCCCTTTTAATCAGTCACTTTTTTCTCTCTACTATACTAATCCTGTCTTATACACACTCATCATGACATATTGGAGCTTAAACAAAGAATAATCAACCTCAAAATATTCTGTTCAGAGTTGCATAGTCAAATTCTAAAGAGAGAAAGAGAAAGAATTCTTCCTCGGCCACTTCTGTCTGGTCTTTGCCTTTGCTGTCCCTACTGTCCCAGGATATACATTTCTATTCTTAACCTCTTGAAGAATTATGGCTAACTATTCCATTCTTTATTGAGGGCAGAACTCAGGACTCCTTACTCCAAGATGTGCTTCTACCTTTCATTCATTTATCTGTTGCTTTCCTTTGAAGGATCTTGCTCCCCAGCACTAAAACCATAAAATATTTGTAATTATTAGTGTTCAGCCCTGACTATTTTTTTTACATTTATGAAAGTGTATGTATCTTGACTTAAAATATTTTTTGTGATTTTTGTAGACAGACGTTTTTCAGTCCAGCATAGGCCCAAGGTCCAGACCAAACCACAGCTACTTAGTCAATAGGCCTTAATATATAGACATAGGCCAAACTGTTTGTTATTAATATAAACCTTGGTGTGATTATTTGTGACTCAGCAGCTACATGTGTGTCTAGACCTTGGGGTTAGGCCAGGCAAGAAACTTATGACTATAAATGGCATTCATCATTGGGCAGTGAAAAAGCTTTTTAAAAGATTCTGCATGCACAGATATGGAGCCATGCTGGGCTTCCTCGTCTCACAATCTCAAGCCAAGCAAACAGTAGCATACAGACTCATCTACCTGAAGCTGCCTGTGAGATGTAGCCCCAGCCACCAAGAGCTGAACAGAATGGCTGATTCCTGCAGTCTCTTTCTTTCTTTTTTTCTTCCTTTCTTCCTTTATTTTCCTCTTCCTTCCTCCCTCCCTCCCTCCCTCCCTCCCTCCCTCCCTCCCCCCCCCTCTCTCTTTCTTTCTTTCTGGTTCTGTTTTATCTTAGTATTTATTTAAGGGAACAATCCAGGTTTCTTTTCAAATTATTTGCAGTCATTTTTATAGTTTCATACTAAGAGGCTCCTCTCAGCCACTGCTTCCTAGATTTGGAAACACATCCGTGGGCTTAGAAACATAGTTCCACAATACCTAATATTGATTCTTTCCCAGAATGGGGAAAAGAAGCATGACTCTGGTGCCTCCGCCATATTGAAAAGCTG
The DNA here is from genome assembly GCA_004025045.1 of Sigmodon hispidus. Taxonomy (NCBI): domain Eukaryota; kingdom Metazoa; phylum Chordata; class Mammalia; order Rodentia; family Cricetidae; genus Sigmodon; species Sigmodon hispidus. The sequence continues at coordinate 87,074 of PVIH01004264.1, forward strand.
CATGGGATGAAGCCATCAGCCAAAGAGGTGCTTTAAAGTCTAGCAGTTTAAACACACTCCTGGTCAGAAACTGATTAAAGATATGCAATAAAACAGATTCAGATGGAGAAAACCTCTAAACAGGTTACAATGTGTGTTAAAAAAAAATATATGTAGACTTGGAAGAGAAAAAAAGAGAGAGAGAAAGTTTTTAAAAGAGAGAAATAGAGTAATAAAAATATAATAACCCACAAAAATGCAAAATACACAGTTCGGTTCTGTTATTGTTTTCTTTTCATTTTCTTTATTATGAGTAAAGTCATATTTTTTTATCCATGTATTCCCTTGTTCAGACTTCATTGCCCCTCCCACACCTCCCAGTCACTCACTCTTCTCTCAATCACATTATCTCCTCCCCAGCAAGGACAAGAGGTCACAAGGACCCAAGGTGCTTTAGTCCATCATCCACTCCTGGCAGATCCACTTTCCTCACCCCAACATCAAGACTGGGTCAGGCCTTCCTCTGGAGTGACCGGGCTTCAAGGTGCAAGTCGAAGGTGTTTGAGATCCCAAGCTGTTCAGTGGTTGTGGTTTGCAGCTTGGACATGATTAGCATTTTTTGTTTAAAGTCCACCAATGAGTGAGTACAACCCCTGCTTTTCTTTCCAGGTTTATGATACCTCGCTCTAAATCCATCCATTTGCCTGCAAATTTTAGGATATCATTTTTTCTCACTGCTGAGTAGTATTCCCTTGTGTAGATATACCATAGTTTGTTAATCCATTTTTCAGTTGAGGGACATCTAGGTTGTTTCCAGGTTCTTGCTATTACGAATAATGCTGCTATGAACATAGTTGAGTAATACTTGAGGGTGCGAATGTGTGTCTTTAGGGTATATGCCCAGTAGTGGGATTGCTGGATCCTTGGGGAGACTGATGCCCCGTTTTCTGAGAAACCAAAATACTGCATTTGAGAGCAGCTGAAGCAGTTTACACTCCCACCGACAATGGAGGAGCGTTCCCTTTGCTCTCCATCTTCTCCAGCATAGGCTGTCATCTATGTTTTTGATCTTACCCATTCTGATAGGAGGGAGGTGGTATCTCAAAGTTGTTTTGATTTGCATTTCTCTGATGGCTAAAGATGTTCAGCACTTTTTAATGTAGATTTCAGCCAGTTGTAATTCTGCTGAGAATTTCCATTTTAATTCTGAACCCCATTTTGTGATTGGATTATTCAAGGTTTTGGCCTCTAGTTTCTTGAGTTCTCTATATACTTTAGAGATCAATCATCTGTCAGTTGTAGGGCTGGTGAAAATCTTTTCCCATTCTGTAGGCTGTTGTTTTTGTCTTATGGACTGTTTCCTTGGCTTTACAGAAGTTTCTCAGTTTCAGGAGGTCCCACTTATTGATTGTTGTTCTAGTGTCTGTGCTACTGGTGTTATATTTAGGAAATGATCACCTGTGCCAATTCGTTGGAGTGTATTTCCCATTTTTTCCTTAAAGGTTCAGTATAACTTGGTTTATGTTGAGGTTTTTGATCCACTTGGATTTGAGTTTTGTGCAGGGTTGGATCTATTTCCATTTTTCTACACACTACTATTCAGCTATGCCAATACCATTTGTTAAAGATACTATCTTTATTCCATTGAATATTTTGGGTCTCTTTGTCAAAGATCAGTGTTCATTGGTTTTTGGTATAATGTCGGGAACTGCAATTCAGTTCCATTGATCCACAAGTCTGTTTTTATGCCAGTACCAGGCTGTTTTTATTAGTGTAGCTCTATACTATAACTTAAGGTAGGGGATGGTGATGCCTTCTAAGGTTCTTTTGTTTAGCAAAATTGTTTTGGCAATCCTCGCTTTCCTGTTTTTCCAAATGAAATTTAGTATTGTTCTTCAATATCTGTAAAAAAATTGTGTTGTAATTTTGATGGGAATTAAATTGAATCTTTAGATTGCCTTTGGTAAGATTGCCATTTTTACTATGTTGATCCTACCTATCCAGAAACTTGGGAGATCTTTCCATTTTTCTGATATCCTCTTCAATTTCTTTCTTCAGTGTTTTAAAGTTTTTGTCAAATGGATCTATTACTTCTTTGGTCATAGTTACTCCAAGGTATTTAATGCTATTTGCAGCTATTATAAAAGGTGATATTTCCCTTATTTCTTTTTTAGCCCTTTTATCTTTAGTGTACAGGAGGGCTACTGATTTCTTTGAGTTAATTTTGTATCCTGCTACATTGCTGAAGGTGCTTATCATCTGTAGAAGTTCCCTGGTAAAATTTTGTGGGTCACTTATGTATACAATTATATCATCAGCAAATAGAGATAGTTTCGATTCTTTTCCAATTTGTATCCCCTTATCTCCTTTCATTATCTTATTGCTTTAGCTAAAACTTTGTGAACCATATTTAATAGATAAGGAGAGAGAGGACATACTTGTCTAGTTCCTGATTTTAGTGGGATTGCTCTGAGTTTTTCTCCATTAAGTTTGATGCTGGCTATCAGCTTCTTGTAAATTGCCTTTATTATACTGAGATATGTTCCCAATATTCCTGATATCCCCAGGGCTTTTATCATAAAGGAGTGTTGGGTTTTGCCAAAGGCTTTTTCAGCGCCTAAGGATATGATCATGTGATCTTTTTTCCTTCAGTTTGTTTATATGATGGATGACATTTACAGTTTTTCATATGTTGAACCATACCTGCATTTCTGGGATGAAGCCTACTTGATCATGGTGGATGGTATTTTTTATATGTTGTTGTATATGGTTTGCCAGAATTTTGTTGAGAATTTAGCATCAATTTTCATGAGGGAAATTGGTCTGTAATTCTCCTTCTTTGTTGTGTCCTTGAGTGGCTTGTATATTAGGGTAATTGTGGCCTCATAAAAAGAGTTTGGTAATATTTCTTCAATTTCTACTGTGTGAAATACTTTGAGGAGTATTGGTAATAGTTCTTCTTTGAATGTATAGTAGAATTATGAACTGAAACCATCTGGACCTGGGTTTTTTTTTTTTTTTTAACATGGGAGACTTTTAATGATAGCTTCAATTTCCTTTAGTGTTTTAGGTCTGTTTAGGTATTTAATCTGATCTTCATTTAATTTTGGTAAATGGTACCTGTCAAAAAAGCTGTCCATTTCTTGTAGGTTTTCCATTTTGTGGAGAATAGATTTTCAAAGTGTGACCTGATCATTCTCTGGAGTTTTAGGGATTTGTTGTTATGTTCCCCTTTTCATTTCTGATTTTGTTGATTTGGATACTCTCTGCTTTTTGATTAGTTTGGATAAGTGCTTATCTATCTTGTTGACTTTCTCAAAGAATCAACCCTTTGATTCATTGATTCTTTGCAATGTTCTTTTTGTTTCAATTTTATTGATTTCAGCTCTATGTTTGATTATTTCCTGCTGTCTACTCCTTCTTGGTGCATTCACTTCTAATTGTTCTAAGGCTTTCAGTTGTGCTATTAGTTCTGTAGTGTGGGATTTCTCTATGTTTTTCATATAGGCATCTGGTGCTATGAATTTTGCTCTCGAGACTGCTTTCATTGTGTCCCACAAGTTTAGGTACATTGTGAATCCATTTTCATTAAATTTTAAGAAAACTTTGATTTCCTTTTTAATTTCTTTCTTGACTCAGAGATGGTTCAGTTGAGTGATGTTTAGTTTCCATGAGATGATAGGATTTCTGTGATTTTTGATGTTGTTGAACTCTAACTTTAGGCTCTGGTGGTCTGATATGATACAAGGGATTATTTCCATTTTTGTATATATTGAAATTTGCTTTATGACCAATTATGTGGTCAATTTTAGAGAAAGTTCCATGTGATTCTGAGAAATATGTATGTTCCTTTATAGTTGGGTAGAAGCTTCTGTAAATATCTATTAAAACTCTTTGAATCATAACCTTTGTTAGACTCCTTATTACTCTGTTGCATCTCTGTCTAGTTTACCTATCCAAGGGTCAAAGTTGGGTATTGAAGTCACCCACTATTAGGGTGTGAGAATTGATGTGGGATTTGATCTTTAGTAGTGTTTCTTTTACATAGATATGTGTTTTTATATTAGTGGCATAAATATTCAGGATTGAAATCTCATCTTGATCAATTTTTCTGGAGATAAACTAGTAATGTCCATTCTGGTCTCTTTTAATTGATTTTAGTTTGAAGCCCACTTTGTTACATATTAGGATGGCAACACCAGCTCGTTTCTTAGGTCCATTTGCTTGGAAAATTTTTTCTCAACCTTTTACTCAGAGCCTGTGTCTGTCTTTAAGGTTGAGGTGTGTTTCTTCTATGCAGCAGAAGGATGTTTTTTTTGTTTTTGTGTCCATCATGTTAGTGTGTGTCTTTTTATAGGTGAATTGAGTTCATTGATATTAAGGTATATTAGTGAACACTGATTGATATTTCCTGTTATTTTTGGTGGTAGCTTGTATGTATTTTCTTTTCTCTGGGCTTTTCTTCATTGGGATTATTGATTGTTTGTGGTTTCATGGATGTATCTGAGTTCCTTAGGTTGGAGTTTTTCCTCTAATGCTTTCAGAAGGCCCAGATTTGTAGAAAGGTATTGTTTATGTTTGTCTTTGTCATAAAATATCTTGTTTACTCCATCTATGGTTATTGATAGTTTTTCTGGGAATAGCAGTCTATGATGGTAGCCATGGTCTTTTAGTGTCTGTATAACTTCTGACCAAGCCCTTCTTGTTTTCATTGAATAGTCAGGTGTTATTCTGATAGGTCTGCCTTTATAGGTAAGTTGGCCCTTTTCTTCTGCAGCTCTTAAAATTTTTTCTTGGTTCTGTATGTTTTGTTGCTTGATTATTATGTGGTGAGTGAACTTCTTTGGTGGGTCAAATTTATTTGGTGTTCTGTAAGCTTCTTGTATCTTTGTAGGCATTTCCTTCTTTAGGTTGGGAAAGTTTTCTTCTATGATTTTATTGAATACATTATATGTGCCTTTGAGCTGATATTCTTCTCCTTCTTCTATTCCTATTATTCTCAAGTTAGGTCTTTTCATGGTTTCTCAAATTTCCTGAACATTTTGTGTTATACCTTTTTTTGGTTTTCATGTTTTCTTTGACTGATGTTTCTATTTCCGCTATTGTGTCTTCCACTCCACCGATTCTCTCTTTCATCTCTTGGATTCTGTTGGTTATGCTTGTATCTATAGTTCCAGCTCTTTTCTTCAGATTTTCTATTTCCATTTTTGCCTTATTTTGTGCTTGTTTTTGCTTCTATTTCAATATTTATTTCCTGGAATGTTTCTTTCATTTTTTGGTTTTCTTTTTCTTGGTTTTCTTTCAAGGATTTGTTCATCTCTTCCAACCTTTTTCTTTGTATTTTTTTCTATTTCTTTAAGGAATTTTTTATATCATCTTTACAGGCTTCAATAATCTTCATAAAGGTGTTTTTGCTGTTGTTCCCTTCTTTTTTCTCTTCATTGTTCTATTCAGGTCTTGTAGTTGCCAAACCACCAGTTTCTTCTGGTGTTGCCTTGTTGTTCTTTATATTGTTATATGTATTCTTCCACAGGCATCTGGCCATGGCTTCAGTGGTTCACAATTAGTCAGCTTCTAGTCAATTATTACTAGAGGGCTTGAGTGTCTCCTGTCTGCTCTGTGCAAGGGGTCTGTTTGATCTGATTTCGCTCTGGAAAAGGTTCTGTGATGACACAGTTCAGATGGGGCCCAGGCAGGCAATGTCTCTTCTTTTAGGGTCATTGGGTAAGGTCCCTCACAGCTAAAGCTGAGGGTCTGTCTGCTCATAAAAATCTGAAATCAGAACCTTGGGTATATCCCTGATCTCAGAGAGGAATTCTCCAGACAGGTGGCCCAGGAGCTAGAATCAGCTCACCTCTTACTATGCTCTGGACAGGGGTCTCTCTTTTAATTTTTTAACTGCTAATGATATAACTATATAAAGACATTTGATTGTAAAGGCTGCTAACTTAAATGAACATATATATTTTAAAAGTATCTTGATTTTGAAATTTGGGTCTAAGGAAATGTTGCTTTGGAAAAAGAGGTTCTGATTTTGTTTCCAGAGAAGATAAGAACCTATGTGTTGCTTCCAGGTTAATATGGCTTGATTAACCAAGACCCCCTGAAGGCAACTTCCTGTGATGTAACCTCACAGACTTACTACAGACAAAATTTAACTATAATTCTAAATTTTTTCAGGACCTCAATAAGCTTACTAGTGCCCCAAATCAGCAGAAAGTAGTATGGCAAGCTATGCTCAAATTCCAAAAATATTGTTTATAAATGTTTCTTTTCACTATAAATGGTTAATGATCATAATCAATCTCTTTCTATGGGAAAAGGGCATATGATACAGAAATGATAAAAAGATAGATTATTAAATATACTTGGATCCAAAAAAAGTTGTTAATCTCAAAATACTTTATATTAGTATGGATTTTGGTTTATTGATGCAAATTTAAGGTTAATTTTGTTATACTGTATATATATTTTTATTCTTGTTTAAAGCTTTATGTTTATGTAAGTCATTTAAAATTGTAATGTATAGCTAAGAAATACAGATTAATAGTCATGAATGCTAATCAAATTTTTATTGATGTTAGTTATATTTTAGATATAAATATATATATTTCAATTAAGTAGGTAACTGTCAAGCACTTCAAAGACCACAGATTATGGCATTTAAAATATTTTAAGAACTGACTTTTCTGAGACATGTCTACTCCTGGCAGCATCAATCTACTTCAAGAGGATAATGAGCATTGAAGAAACTCCATATGGTGTTTACTTTTTTGTGGCAAAAGTTAGTCACTGGGCAAAAGATGGTTCTTGCCTTAGCTGCTTGACAGTATATTGTATAAACTGAACATGCAGGACCTATAGGAAAGTGACCTCTGAAACTTTGGCAGCACCAGCAAAGATGGTCCTTTGAGTTCCTGCTTTGCACAGATTGCCAGACATCCTTCAGGAGACAGGGAGAAGTTACTGATCAACTATGCCAGAATGAGTGAAGCAGTCCTTCAAATTTTCTGCTTCACTAAAAAGTCTTCCAGAGACTCTAGGCCTGCAGGCTGAAGATGGATGTCCCAACATTACAAAGGAACTTTGGGTGATTATTTAGGTAGTCAAATATCTTTGTCATTTCTAATTTGGAGATTGCTTGAAATGCACTTTCTATTTACTCAGGTAATATTACATCCTGCTGTGGTGTTTGACAGAGTTAAAGGTTAGATAATTACAATTAATTTTCCTTAGTTATGATAAAAGGTAAATTAGATACAAAACTTTTGCCTCACATAAATAAGGTAGAATATAGAATAGTTTCTTTGATTTTGTTAAATAAAAATACACTAAATATTACTGTAACTATAATTTTTGCGTGATAAATGTTTTGTTATATGTAATTTTACTATGTTGAAATCAAAACCTTCCTTTATACTTAGACAAAAAGAAGGAAGTGATGTGGAATGTCTTTTTGTAAGCTGTGATTATACTTTGTAACCATTTGTTAATAGGGAGGTTGTTTTGGCCTATGGCTTAGAGGTAGGTTGGAAATTCAAGCATAGATAGAGAAGTGGGTAGGGCAGAGTCAAGGAGACCTTGCAAGTTGCTGCACAAAGAAGTAAGATGTGAAAGTACTAGTAAACCACTAGCCATGTGGCAAGACATAGACTAATAAGATTAGATCAAGTTGTAAAAGCTAGGTTGTAATGAGTTTAAGCCATAAACAGGTTGTAATTAATATAAGCTTTTGTGTGATTTAGGGAATGGGGCTGTAGGCAGGTTAGATCTTAGGGCTAGGCTATGCCAGAAGAGTTAGAAACTTCTACTTCAGATTGTCTCCCAAGAAACTTGGATTTCTTACAACAATCATAACTTAACAACCAAACTCATAAATCAAGCTACATACTTACAACTCTCAACTGTTTTACACACATCTCAGTATCAGTATGTCCAAAGATAAATCTATCTTCCTCCTCATTGACAAGCTCAAGACAGAGCACCACAGTGCAACCTCAAAATCATTTCTATTCTTCTTTTTTCTCTATTACTTCCAATATTTATCAATTCCTATTTTCTTCCTCAAACTATATTTTGAATTAGAGATTCTCTTGACTTTTTACTTCTATTTACCTATTCATGGCCATCATTATCCTTCTGGTTTTGTGCAACAGCCCAAGAGTCTGTCACTCTATGGGGACAATAGAGCATGGTATCTGATATGTTTTCAAGCTCAAGTCCAGGTTCTCCTTATAAGTACAAGCTCTCCCCTGAGTGTGGCTTTCTTTAGTATAAACACTATAGAATTAAAAACTATATAAGCTTTTGTGTACATTTTGAATAAAATAATAAAAGAATCAGATAAGGATGATAAACAAAATCATAGTAAGAACAGAGAAAAGAATAAAAATAGTCAGTGTCTTATCACAATTAGAAGATGTTTCATAGGTAAAGGTGGGGTTTAGAAGATAGACCACAGACGCTGCCCCTACCTGCCACCAGCAGCAACACTTGAGAAAGCAGGGCCTGTACATTTCCTGAGCAGTGCAACAGAGCCAATTCTACTGGCAGAGATGTGGGTAAGCCTGCTCTGAGATGTGAGCATGGGATATCTGTTCCAGTTACTCATCTGTTATGAGGTGACATGGGTAGAGGAAAAATCCTCCCATCATCACCTGAGGCAAGTATGAGAGCTGGCCCTGAGATTAAAATAATGAGAGAGGTATCCCTGTCCTCTTCTGCTGCAACACTTGAGAGAGTGGCTCATTTACCACACTTAAACAACACAGTAAAGCTCCCCCCTGGAGGTGTAAGTATGTAAGATCTGGTCACAGGAGAGCTCACCTTGGTGCTGAGGACAAGGAAGAACAGGTGGTCTAACCAACTCTGCAACTACCCAGGCTCAGAACCAAGGTCATGGGTTGGCCCACCCTAATATCCATTCCATTTTTGATCTGCTATAACATGTGAAGGAACCAGTCCTGCAGATCCAAAGCTGCAGGATTTTCACAACACAAAATAATCAAGAGGAGTCCCAGTGAGAACCCAGCATTGATAGTGCAGCAGAATCCAGAGGCCTCAAACCAGACCAAGGACTCTTTGCAATGATCCCTTGCAAGTAGAGGTATATGGACAAAAGGGTTTACTGCATGATTCACTATGCCACACTCAGCTTCCATGATGAGATTATTCCCCTTATTTTCTCTTAAATTTTATGGGAGGGGTGGTCTGTGAGGGCAGAGGATGGATACACAGGGATGAAAAATGATGGGATCATGATCCATGATGTGAAAGATACAAAAAGTAAACAAAAAGAAAGTTAAAAGAAAATGTCCAATACACATACGGGCACACACACATTAGAAGATAGATAACAGGTGAGGATAGAGATTAGAAGACAGATCACACATGAGGGTAGAAACTGTTCTTAGTCTGAGCTCTTAATCTTCTCCTCAAAAGGCATTCCCTAGTCCATTGCTACCTCAGACCTTGGCTTTGCTCTTGAAGAAATCCTTTTTGTACCCTTCATCAATATAGCCATGTATAAAATGTTTACTAGAGAAAATACCCCATGCCTTTGACACTGGGCCCACTTCTTATCAAAATATTTGGGAACCTACAGATTACTTCTTGTCTCAAAAAGTCAGAAATGTTCTTACTTCAGACTAATTCAACCCAAACATGTTTATTTCAGTTTTCAGGAGAGCACACAACTCTAAAAAAGTTCACATCCCAATTTGTTTGTTCAAAATGTTTGGTGTGTCTTTTACTTTCAAGATGACACCCTCCTTTCTACTCTTCCCTTCTCTCAATTTTCCCCCATCTGATTACAATTGAAAATGCATTTTCCATATGAAATAAGCAATTGTGAGTTAAATTTTTACTCCTGCATCAAAAACAGGAAGTTCTGCCAGGGGTCAGAGTCCATGTCAGTAGGTGCTCTGCTCAGGTAATAGGTGTCAAGTGGGTAAATAAGTGAAATATTACCTGAAAGTTGATGATGGTGTGTGCCTTAGGTTCATTTCTTTCCTCCCTTGATTTCCTTCCCTATAAAATCTCATATCATTATTTCAATATAACCTAGACCTGAGCAAACTAAAGAATTAAAACTTTATCTTCAGATTTTTCTCAAAATACCTTGTACAGTTCTAAAGAAGTAATTGTCAATTTTGGCTGTACATCACAATTAACTGGACAGCTTTTGAGACCCAGCACCCTAGCCACACACTAAACAATTAAATTTAGCATCAGGGTGTGAGACCTAGGCATTCTTCCTTTACAGAGCTAGTTAGGGGATCCCAGTGTGTGGATGAGGGGAAAATTGCTCCATAGAAAGCTGCTTCTCACTCTGCTTCTTTTCTCCAAGTCTTGGAATGTAATACTGATTACTCAACCTGTGGCTTTGCTGCCATCCCCAGCAGTAAATCAACAAGTATTGAATTCATAAATGTTCACATCTGGAACTGATTCTACTTCTTCCTCACCCTGCCCCAGCTGCAACTCTCTCTGTGTATTTATGTCACCAACTCCCTAGATTTAACAATTGCATTTTAAGTTACTTTTCAGATCTGATCTTATGTCATCTCAATGCTGAAACTTTACTCAAGATTTCAACTAAATATGCTGTTTTCTCACCCAGCACATTTGCTCATTCTCTCTACATTTCATCATCTGCATCTGCCTTTATTTTTGTTCTAGCCAATAGCACATGATGTATACAGACTATTGAAAAACTGGGGTTGTCTCCACTATGTGCTCTGACTCTGGATTACTTGCCTACAATTACTAATCAGCACATCCAAGGGCAGATATCATCTAACATTGTTGTTTATTGGTTTGATGTCTGAAAATTTAGCCTATTAAATATAAAACACTATTACATACAGTTCTGCAGAGATTTAATGATAAATAAAAAGTATTAAAAATAAAAACAAAGTATTTAAAGGACCATAATTCACTAATATATGAATGTTGTAAATGACTTTTGACCCTGTTTGGGTCAGAAGTTTGGACCTGCCTGCAGTGGCTTTACCCCCCAAAGATGACTCAGATGCTTATATTAATTTCATACTGTTTGGATTATGTCTCAGGCACATTACTAGCTAGCTCTTTCATCTTAATTTAACCCATTTCTATGAATATACCTGCCATGTGGCCCAATGGCCCCTAGCTCACCTGGGTCCTACATGTTTCTTCTTTGAAGGCTGGATGGAGATTGCCTGACTCCACCCTCCTTTACTTGCCTCTCCTCTGATTCCTCCACCCACTTCTATAGTGCTCTACCTAGGCCAAAACAGTTTTTTTATTTACAGAATGATACAGAGAACAGCCCCACCACATATAAATACATAAAGAGGAATGGTGAAGAAGATGATATCTTTTAAATGCATCTAAAAGATGCAGAACATTTTCTTAACATGTCATAAATATGTGTCCATAGAATCAAATTTTTAAAAGGTTTGATGTTGTTACTATCTTAGATTAGCTGATATATAAATTCCTCATTATATTATAAAGGAAATACAGCTGTCTACCAGAAATCTGGATGGGAAAATGACTCTCTAGTCCAGGATTTGGTTTGGTCAGCTCATGGTTTCATGCAGTTATTGAGTTTAATCCAGACCTAGCTTGAGGCCAATGGCAGGGAATGGAAATTATGATCAGAGAGAGAAATGTACAATATAAACATTAAAGTTGAGGTACACATTCTGTAGAAATATAATTTTAAGAAAGGACAGTTTCACAAACCTTTAATCCCAGTGTACATGAGGCAAAGTTTAGGAGGATCTCTGTGAGTTTGAGGCCATTCTGGTATACAAAGCCAGTTCCAAGACAGCCAGGGCTATACACACACACACACACACACACACACACACACACACACACCCAAAAAAAAAACAAAAACAAAAACAAAAAACAAAACCTGTATTGAAAACAAACAAACAGCAAACAAAATAATTTTAAAAGGAAGTACACAGATAGAAGACCATGACATCAAATTGATTGATTTAAAAAAAAAATGTGGTGGGCTGTTCACATCTGACAGAAATTCTAAGTACATCTTCTTCACCAGGAAATGAAAGCAACACTCAACACTCTTTGACACTCCCTCTCAATCCTAAAGTTCAGAATAGTGAGTTAGAACCAAGGTAAACATCCTATCTATACATGCAGTGTGTCCACATGGAGAAAATGTCTTGGAAATAAGTCTTAGAAATACTCAGGGAGACTTTCATCACCAGTAAAACCAGTGAAATGAATGGATAGTTTCACCCATATCTTTCCAAATGCACAATCTTAACATAATTGAAAGTTTCTTCTGCTGAGGTGAGTGGCCACTATACTAACCCACAGGAACTCTATGTAGCTTCAAATTATTTCTTCATCTCACACACAGTCAACCTGCATTACACAACAGCCTTGTTAGCACCTGCTTTTGCCAGACACTTGTCCTCACTTACTACACTTCTTTCTTTGGGATGTATCCTTAATAAAGCTCCCAAAATATTCCCTTTCAATTTACAAATTTAAGATATTTCTAAAAATATCTTTAGTTACTTTTTTAAATTTTGTATTCTACTCTATTATTATATATATTAGAGTATATATATATACTAATATATATTAATATTAATAATATATTATATATAATAATATTATTATTATGGACATTATGGTCACAAAGCACAAACTCTACAGCACCTTCAAACACCTATGGAAAAGAGATTAAAGATTTCTAAACTGAATTTCTTGCTGGTGAATATGCCACAGACAAACATTTTGAAAATGAATATTAATGAATTTATATGAGAGTTCCTTAAATGTTAGTGCAAATAAGTCATTCAAAAATTATTAAGGAACATAAAAGGTAGATTAATGAATGTCTCAACAAGACATTGATTGTCATTGAAGACTACTACTGTCAGATTGATGAGTTAGGCTCTGCTGGTAATAAGTATTAATGTAACTGAAGTATTACATAGCTCATTTTCTCCATATATAATCTTTACAAAATATTCAAAAAAAAAGAAACTTTTTTCTTCATGAATTCTTGGAAGTAGCAAAGAATATAAACTAAACAATATGCTACAAATTTCAAGAGATGTGGATTTGAATGGAATTACCTTCTTACTAAAATTTAACAATAAATTAATGCTCCTATTTGTTTTTTTAAAGGATAAACCATAATTGGCAAATTCTTAACCATATTAAACAAAAAAGGATGACCTACTTCAATAAATCTAGAAATTGAAAGGCAAACATTATAACAAACATGAATGAAATTCCAAAAAATAATACATTATAAATTTGTTTCAGTAAATTGAAAAATTTGAAAAACCTGGTGAGATCTTAGATAGCAAAATTAAACCTGAATTCAATGAATGATTTTAACAAATGCATACTTTGTAACCTCTTTGAAATACTAATAATCTATACTAAAAATAAAAACAGCAATAACAAAAACAAATAAAATAAAATATGGTGTTACTAGAGAATTCTACGCTAACTTTAAAAAAACTAAGACAAATACATACCATATAATTCCATAAAACTTATAAAGTAAACAAAGCCTTTAAAAGTTACAAAGCCAGTGAAAACCTGATATTAATCATAGTATTTCTTTTTTTTTTCCTTTTTTTATTATTTGGTGATTTTACATCCCACATCTCATCAAACAGTTATCAGTCCTTTCAGGTACAAACCCACTCTTATGATCTCCCCATTCACAAAATAAGCCCAATCATGCTGTATAATTACCTACTGGGGCACAATTAAACATCCTGTGGCCAACACATTAAAACAAAACTAGACATTCTTCAACCACAACCCTGCCATCAATGCAGAAGTGAAGAACTGTGTCATTTAACTATATTCTAGCCTTGAGCTCTTGCATACAATGAATTTTCTTTAAGTCCACTAAAGAGGTATCAGAAGCCCAGAAAGAAAAACATGGAATGTTCTCACTCATTAGTGTACTTTAGACAAAAAGCAAAGAACACCCAAGCTGAAAAATACAATCCCTGAAAAGCTTGGAATCAGAAAGAACTTAAGAGAGACATCAAGAGATTTCCCTAGTTAGAGAAAATAGAGAATCTTCCTAGCTTATTGGGATCATAAGATGTGGGAATGAATCATGAGAGAAGGAGATGATTGAGTGAGAGGAACAACAAGAAGGGAGAAAAAAAACAAGAGAGGGAGAACTTAATTCAGGAAGCCAATGTGGGGCTGAAAAAAGACTGGGTGCTAAGATAACCTACAAGAACTCACAGGATGTACCCGGCTATGTCTCCAACAAATAGTAAAGGTGTTGCCTAGACAGAACTTCCTTTATAATCAAATGAATAGCCACCCCAAATGCCATCACAGAACTTACATCCAACAATGAAGAGAGGTAGAGGCAGAGATACATGTCTGAGCACTGGGCTGAGCTCCTGGTCCACTTGAGAGCAGAGGAGGAGACTCTATGTGAGCAAGAGGATAGAGTTTTTAAGAAAAATTCCCCCAGTGATGGCAGGCTGAAGCTCTGGGGAGCTCACTAAATTAAGAACAGTCCCTGGGGAATCTTCAAGAAAAGGAACTAAGCCCTCCAAGGATAAACCACTATCCACTGACATGGGCAGCATGTGGAGCCTCAAGGGGAGCTATCAGACTCTGTGGACTGGCACTTTGGAGCCCATTTCCTCCAGAGGAACACCTAACTCAGTCTTGACATTAGAATGAGGAAATTGGACCTGCCTGAAGTGGATGACAAGCTGATCCACTTTTGGACTTCTTTCCCTTTTGGACAAGGGGATGGGGGATGGGGAGAACGAAGGCTGAAGGCTGATCAAGAGGGATTGGGAGGGGGAAGGGAGGGAGAACAAGAGGATACATGGGGAGCGGGGAAGAACTTTATTCTATAAATAAATTAAAAAAAACCAAAGTGTATTACTCAGGGTGCTTTAAAGGAACAGAACTATAGAAAGAACATCTATATCATCTATCTATCTATCTATCTATCTATCTATCTATCTATCTTCCATAAAAAATAAGTTCATTATAATGGCCTATAGGATATGGTCCAGCTAGTTCAGTGATAGCTTTCTACCAAGGGATGGTTCAGGAATCAGTAGTGGTTCAGTCTAGGAAGCCATATATCTCAGTTCGTCTTCAGGATACATAAGAATCTCAACAAAGTAGGCTGGAAAGGAATGGAGCTGCTAGTGAGATCAAGAGCATACAGGGAAAGAGAGCCAGCTTCCTTCTTCCTTGTCCTTTATATAGGCTACCAGCAGACGATGGCCCACATAAGAGAAGGGGCTTCCTGCCTCAAAGATCTGGATTAGAAGTGAAGTGAATCTTCCCACTTTAAATGATTTAATTAAGTAAAAATTCCTCACATACATGCCAATCCATTTTGGGGGCTTCAGTGAATTTTAGATATAGTCAAGTTGATGACCCAGAATAGACATTACAGGAAGCAACCTAAAAAAAAAAACCAACAAAAAATAATCCTTAAAATTAAAAATTTAGTTCTTTGCTTACACAGACTACATCTCATGGACCTTACAGCACTATGTCACTAAAGGTATTATACATAGAGAGAGCTGCCATGTGGATGCTGGGAATCAAACTTGGGTCCTCTGGAAAAAGTCAGTTCTTTTAACTGCTAAGCCACCTCCCCAGCCCCAGAGAGAGCCTCAGAATTATTTCTCAGTGATTCTAGGAAATGTATCCTGCCAATACTACTTGGGAACCATAAGGCAGAAATAACAGAAAACAAAGAGTAACAGTATATCCAGCCCTGACTCTGGAGTAAAGTAATGCAGCCACATTCATTTCCAAATAGGAGGAAATTACTACACATTCCAGGCCTCAAGTTACAAACCTGAAAAGAGGAGGTGGGGAGGGAGGAGGGAGAGGAAGAGGGACAGGTAGTGCTCCCATGATGGCCTCATGGTAAGCTTATGTTAAGTTTTCAGGAAGCATAAAGTATAATTTAATTAACTCACTGTTTACAACATCACATTTTATTTTCTCATTTGTTCCTTTATTAAAATAATCAGGTTGAGCTAAGTGTCTGAGCCCATGTCTTCTCTTTAAAGCCCATTTTGCTTCCATGTTCTCATTACCACAGATAACTTGAACTGAGTGGTTTCCTGGGGATGTGAGCAGTCTTAATTTTAGGCCTTTATACTAGCTAGGACACGTAGCTACAGTGTGCCCCCCGCCCCTTCTTTAAGAGTTTAGGATTGGAAATGACTATTTCTAAACAGCCATTAATAAGACTTAGAGAAAAAGATGTAGAGAGCACTGGAGAGATGGCTTAGGAGTTAAAAACACTTGTTGCTTTTGTAGAAGATCTGGATAGGATTCCTGGTATTCACATGGTTATTACAGCCATCTGCTACTCTGGTTTCAAAGGATCTGGTATCCTCTTTAGACCTCTATGTGCACAAGCATACATACAGGCAAAACACTTGTGCACAAAAATAATATAATAAGCAAATAATTGGAAAAAGTTCAGAATGTGCTGGATAGATTTTTGTTAACTTGTCAGTACAGTCATCTGAGAGGAGGAAACCTCAGTTGATAAAATGCCTTCATAGGATCAAGCTATGGTCAAGCCTGTAGAGTATTGTCTTAATTTGTGAATGATGAAGGTAGGGTGGGGGTCCAGCCAATTGTGGGTGGTGCCATCTCAGGCTGTTGGTTCTGGGTTCTTTAAGAAAGTAGACTGAGCAAACCATAAGGAACAAGCCAGTAAACAGTACTTCTCCATGGACTCTGCATCAGTTAGCTCTTACCTCCAGGTTCCTGCCCTATCTTGCTCTCTTGGGCAGCAGCTCATCTTTTTCTGATTATGCCCTCTGTGCTTGGATTTTCCATCTGCCTCTAAGATGTCTTGTCATAGGCCAAAACAATCCCTTCATTAACCAATGATTTTCACAGTATACAGAAGGACATCCCACATCACCTCCCCCTTTTTGTTTAATCAAAAAGGAAAGCTTTAATTTTAACATAGAAAAATTACATATAACAAAACAGCTATCAAGTAAGAATTAAGTTACAATTTCTAGTCTATTTGTGGTTAGCAAAATTAAAGAAAATATTCTATTGCTTTCAGGAGCTTTGAGTCTTTCTGGAAAATTTTCACTCCATAAGTTTTGTTCCCTTCTTAAACTTGTAATTGGTCTTAGTGATGAAGGTGGAGATGTGCTTCTGACTTGAAGTGTAACTAGGTTTGTTTGATTCAAAGAAACTTAGCTGTCATTTTGAAAGTAGCAAGCTGTATAGTGAAGTATAAAAGTTGGTCAGATTTTGCTAATACTTAATATAAATGCAAACTTTAAAGTTTGAAGATCAGTAGTGTGGCTGATGTGTATTATTGTAATAAAAATTTTTCCATAGTTTTTTTGGTTTCTTTTATTAAGACATAAAAGACCTGAAGAAAAATGTATTAAAAAGTCACACATACCCCACCACACAGCACATAGTCCTACACATACACATCACATATATCACAAATACACACAGGGATATAAAAATAAAAATAACAAAATATTGAAATAACCTGTCAATATAGACAGATAGGTTGCTAGCTATCAGAGCTCATTTACCTTTTGCTTTGCTTGTGAAAAACTTTCTAGATATTTGCCCCCCTCCAAATTAGTAGCTCTATTGTTTTTCTGTAAGCATTTGGCAAACCTTCTAGGGAATACAAAGGAGTAAAAAATATCTCTAGATTTACATTTTAAAAAGTAAAGACAGTTGGAATAATTATATTTCATTGGCCTAACCTCCAAAAGATTATTTCAAAACAAAACAAAATAAAAAGTTGACAGTTTACATTTACCTTCCTCTTAAATCTTTTAAAATATGGTATATATTTCTTACTTGGACAAGTCACATTTTTATTTTAAACAGCCAAATCTGGGTAGTGAACTCAACCATAGCACAGGAGCTCTTTCAGGTGTAAGCTGAATATCTTTTCCTTATTATGTGATCTCCTTTCTTCTTCTTCTTCTTCTTCTTCTTCTTCTTCTTCTTCTTCTTCTTCTTCTTCTTCTTTTCTTCTTCCTCTCCCTCTCTTCCGTCCCCTCCTCCGTCTACTCTTAAATTCATTTATCTTGTCTCTTTTACTGGGAAGTTTGGGGAAATAAGGAAAAATGAAACATAAATTTAACCTGATAGTGATGGCCTTATCTCGTGGGACTGTGTGCCAGCCTGCTATTACTTTCAGATGTACTCTATACAAGTGTTACTTGCATGCTGCAGGTTCTCTAAACCCCAAAAGTACAGCCAGAAATTCATTAGCATCACATTTATAATTACAGTTTTATTTACACATCACCCCTAAATTATCATCTTGGTTCCATAATTCCATATTTGGTTAAACCACCGTACTCCATGCTTCCTAAATTTATAAAAATTCAACAATTATGGGGCTAATATTAGCAAAAATTACTATCCAGCTCACACCAAGACTTAGAGTCTCAGATACTTCCTCCCTGCCTCAATTGGGAATCTGCTTATGCTTTTTTACTATAGTGAATTTGCTTTTGCTTAAGTCTCTTAAATGTTCCCCCTAGAACTCTTTGTCTAGTGAGACCAAGAATCTTTAGGATCCCCAATTCCAGTCCAGTGGTAAACTGAGTTAGGCTGTAGACTTCTGAAAGGTTGCGTAGAATGAGACTTCTTGAATCTTCAGAGTGGGATAGATTTTTACAAATCCAGACACCATCTCTCTTAATATGATTCTCCTTTGCTTCAAATTTGTATTATGCAAGCATTTCATATTGGTTCACAAGATGGGTCTTTCATATTGGCAGTCCTGTAACTTCTGTTTTATTGAATCCTATTTAGTTCCATTTATACGATATGATTCCTTTCTCCTGAGGTATCTTCATTATTTTAATTCCTGGAATAATTCTATCATGATTGAGGTCTTCTTAACATAGTCTAGAATAGAATTTCCAGTGCGTCTTGCAAGTGAAGCTTATTTTTCGGTCAATCCTGGCTGCTTGTATAAAAAGTATTAGGACACATCAACTAGGGAAGAAGGGGACTAGACGGGTAGGGTTACAACGTACACCATGTCTGCATTCTTGTTCAGTTCAAATTTAACAACGCAGATTACTTTAGGTTAGCTTTGCTAAATTTGCCAGCTGCACTAGGGTATCGCCAGGTGTTTAATTCTGAAGGTCAGAAATAACTTCAGAAGTACAGAGTTGAGAACACATGAAACTCAGGGAAAACGAAAGTTGCACCTAAAGCAGTTCGGCAGAACCTTCTAGCGACCACCGGAACTCTTCACTGTTGTGTCCTCCATGCAGTTATCATGGACGCGCAATAAAAACGGGAGGTTGGGGGGAGGATCGCTAACTATTGCAGGCCCACGTAGAACTCTCCTCGAAACTCACGTCAGCAGCTAGGTGGGCAGGGCCGAGGGCGCAGGGGAGCTGACGCGCTGACGCTGGCGTCGCGGCCGATGACGTGTCGCCGGCGCCCGCCCCGCCCCTCCTCGTTCCTATCGTGGTTCTTGGGTCGTCGCTGCCTTCTTCCTCCCCACCCCCACCACGCGCTAGTCCGTGGTAGCGAGGGATCCCTGCCGGCCCGCGTGGGCTGCGGAGGAGGGTGGAGGGCAGCCCTCGGTTCCGCTCAAGTGAGAAGAGGAAGCAAACCTCTAGGAGGCCAGAATCGCGTGAGGTTGAGGTGAGCTGGGGTGAGGAAGGGAGCGGGCGGAGGAGCTGGAGTGTGCAGCGGGGTTAGTCGTAGAGCCCGGAAGAGCCGGGCCAACTGAGCTGTCATCTCTTCGCCCGCTCACCTAAGTTTGTTGGTGGGGTGGGATTGAAAACTCCAGAGTGATTGCTCACGTGTGTGGACACAGCATGGCCACTAGACGAGATTTTTCTGTTCTGTGTGCCTAACCTATTTTAATTTATTAGTTTGTTTATTTATTTTTGTTGTTTTGTATGTTACAAATTTTGGAAGGGGAAATCTCTGTCTTAGGTTTTCCTCACAGAAAAGTGACTAGATTCGGTTATAGAGTTAAATTTAGCCTCGCCTGAGTTTGATATGCATACTGTCACAGGTGCAGTTTAATTTAGTAACCGTATTTTCTATTTGCCCCGGGTTAATATTACATCGTACAATCGCTATATCCTCTTCATCCTTTGCAGATTCATAAGCGGAACATTTGTTTTCTGAATTTTACTTTTCTCAAGTTCATAATTCGGCTCCCGAGTTTATTTCCCAATGATTATAATACTAGTGTTGCATTAAAATGTTCATAGAGCTGTCAGTAACATGTAGGTTAGTGTTATATATGTGAGTGAATTAAGATTTCAAGACTTAGTTTTCTTGATCCTTGGTGAATAGTTTCCTTTGCACAATTGGTTCACTTATTCATTCTTTCTCATCCTAGAAATGGGAGGCCTAGGATGTGAAAAGTCCCTGTTCTCACAGAAGAATTTTGTTTACTTCACTAGCAAGCACCTTTTTAGAAGGAATCTTTATTTAACAATGAAAAATGAATTTCTGTCTGAAAAATGTCCTCCCGACCCCCCTATATCTTGAAATATAGGAAGTCTGCACACAGAACATTTAACCAGGAGCCTATATGAAAATACAAAGTAAACTTACTACTTTGTAGTGTTTTTCTTAAGAAGAGAGTGTGTATAAGCTTTTTTGGAAAATACAATTTTCAGCTTTGAGAAGATAGCTATGTGCAATAAAAATTTTAGTTTGTGAATATATACAGAAAGAAATATAGAATTACTGAGGTGGGAATAAGAAATTGGTTGAACATCCTTAATCTGAAAACCGAAGTATGGAGTGCTTCCAAAACTTGTTAAGTTTTTATAATTAAGACTTTATTATAAAGAACTTGTAAGTTGAAAAAATACTGTACAGAGAAATTAGCCAGATCCAAAGTATATGCATCTCAGTGAGTATATTATACAGTTATAATATTCTGACGTTGGAGGCTTCACGTTGGATTTTACATTTTCACTATTAAATACATTTTTAACTCATTTATCTCTTACAAAAAATGAAAAATTCATGACAGAGTTAAAATGAAAAATAAAGCTATACAGTCTCTTTCAAGATTCAAATATCAATTACCTACATTCATTTCTTCTTTGTCACCTAATATTAACCCTTTCTTCTCTCTCTTATTTTTTAAGACTTTAAAAAATAGCTTTTGGCCATTCTGTTTCTCTGTTTGGAAATTGTTCAGTTTTTTAGCTCATTTGTTGATTTTGGCACTTTTGTTTCCTTGGCATTTAATTTTTGCAATTCTTTGAAAGTTCTAGATATTAACTTCTTTCCTGAAGCTGGTAAAGACTTTCTTCTGTTCTGTGGGTTGTCTGTATGTTCTGTTGATAGTTTCCTTGGCCATGCAGAAACTTTTGGTATTTGGGGCTTTAAAAACTGATGTGAAATCTGAAGTGGAAAATTCAACATCATGGGCAAAGTTATTAAAAATATTGAATGCAGTTAACTTCAGACTTGAATATAAAGTATAAAAGATAAATTAATTTTGTTTAATTGTGGGTCTCTATCATTAGCATATCTCACTCATTCTTACATGCAGATATTCTAAAATTCAACAGTCTCAGTCTGGGAGCCCTTTAATTTCAAACATTTCATATAAGGAATTTTCCTCTCCTTTCCCTTCCCTTTTCCCTTGTCCTCCCCACTTTCCTTCCCTCTTCTTTTCTCTTCCCTCCCCCCTTTTCCTTTTAAAATGACCTGCTGTAGAGTAGTACCTTCAGGACCAGGAATCTCACTAAACATTCTTTGTGAAGTGATAGGAAAAAAAAATCCCCTGGTAGTGAGTAGCAATGACAATGTAATAAGTCAGATCAGGCCAAATTAATTAGACCAGGTTTAAAAAGCAGAGTGAAGCAACTTCTGTTTGACTCTCTGGAAGGCAGGAGGTAGAGTATTTGACATGTCTGGGGACCAGGTCTTAAATAGCCTGTAGGTCTGTTCTTGAGTAGCCCCCACAGGAGGGGCTGACCCTTGGTGGACTTTCTGAGGGCAAGGTCTGGAATGGGAGAAGTGAGACCAGAGCATGGAATGGAGGCCCATGGTAGAGATTCTGAACATCCCAACCTTTTGGGATATATATGGAAGCTCGTTCAAGTCTGGCTACTTCCTGGTGTCAAGGGAGTACATGGGGAGAGGGAGTTGGGAATGGGGTCACACTCATCAGGATGTGTGGGTGAAGAAACATTCAGTTAGCTGCCATCCTGGAGACCTCAGGAACCTGTTTCTTGATGTGGAGAAGGCAGGTTGCTAGGAAAAACAAAACAAAACAAACCTAGGTTACTAACACCTGCTGTATGGCCAGGGCTAACTGGGAAAATGAATGAAATGGAGGTGTGCCCTGGTTGTACAGAAGAGGCAAGGGTGAATGAGCCAGATGAAAGTAGATATGCCCTTAAGTCTGGAGCAGTGGTACCAGCACTGATGTCCCAGGAGCTTAGGGAAATGACATGCCAAATTGGGGGATGATATGTCCAGGAGACCTGATCTCATCACATCTGCAGTTTCCTTGGAGGTGGAGAGTGTATCCATCTGTAAAGGTGTCAATAAGAGTTAAGAAGTAATGGAGATTTTTATGAGTGAGCATGTGGGTGAAATCATCCTCTCAGTACTTGCCTGGTTGGTATCCTTGGCATTCATACAGGGTCTGGCATATCTGGAGGGCCTCTGTTGACTGGCCTTGGCACATGTCTGGCAGGAGGGGTGGGCCTGCCTTGGATAAGATCCACCACCATCAGGATTCCTTGATACAGTAGCAGAATTCTTTCCAAGAAACATGGAATGGAGGTTTCTGTAAAACAGCTAGAACAGATTTATATCTTAGTGTCATAGCAAAAGGGTGTGGCTTTTGGTTAAAAGGTATGAACATTTTTCCTAGGGCTGGGTTTCAGCCTGATGAAGCACACCTTTAAATCTATAACCAGAAGAAATTTACTGAACAGATGTGGTTAAGTGAGTGAAGAAGGAGGATAAAGGCTAAGTGAGGGAAGAACAGAGTTGAACATGCCTGCAAGCTTCCATACCTTTTCTAATGCTAACCTGTCTCTAAAAGTTGAGACCAGTAAAATTCACAGAAATTTAAGGCCTCCTAAAAATTGTTTGTAGCCAGAACTACCACAAAGACTATGAATGAGGCACACCTGTCTTTACTTTAACACGAAATTTTACTAATGAACTAATGAGCTACCAAGCTGCTTGTAGCCTCGGATTGGGGGAAGAGATGTTAAACCAGTCAGTACCCTGGTCATCAAATGCCATCAGATCCGAGAAGGAAAGATGAATGAGTAGAAGTGAGACAACTTTTTAACTACCTAGGCAATCCCAGGTTCCTCTGTGATCTTTAGGAGACAGAAGTCCCAGAGGTAGGAGCTGTCTTCAGCTGTCAAGCCCTGTGGGTTAGAAACTTGGGGAGAGTAACCTCCCTTGACTTGGCAATCTGGGGCAATTGATTCCCCCAGATCTAGTCTGGGCAGGGTCTTGGCACTGGTTTGAAGGCCAAAGCAATATTTTTGCAATGTGGCTGGTTTGCAACATTTAAAGCAAGCTTCCAGATAGGAAGTTCTTCCATGTTCCTTGGAGGAGGTACAGGATGCTGCTAAGAGCTGCCATATCTCTATTTTTATTAAAATGCCATATTCTCAGGTCACTTACATGTTTGAGGATCAGGCTAGGATTATCTGTTAGGTATATCTGAATTAGACAGATGTTTAATGTTTAATGAGCTAAATCTGGACATAGTTTTCTTGCTTAGTAACATATAGCTTACAGTGTTAGTAAAAACAAGAAGAGTAGAAGGAATATTTCAGTCTCTAGTTTTCAGCTGTCGTCCTAAGATATAGTCATAAGGCAAAAACCAAGTTTTAACTTTGGAAACAATTTGGTGTTTTTAAAATCAATAATAAGGAAATACTCTAATGCTATAAAATCTGGCTGCCAGCAAGAGAATACTTCAGTAAACCAGCGTTCTTTTAAATTTTTTTATAAACTTTGTTTTTAGGACAGGACAGGATTTATCATCCAAAGTAACTTGGATACCTAATGATTCCTGGTGGACCCATTTCCACATGGTCCCTCTGTCTAAGATGGTGGTGAAGTCATATGACCTCTCTTTTTAGGCTTGCCAAAATGGTGCCTGCCCACATGGTTGGCTATACTTGATTAGGGTAGTGGCAGACCATGTGTTGTTTTCCAGAGCAGTTTAAATATGGAGTTTAAAGTTTTAAGATAATTGTTGTTACAGAATTTTAACCATACCCAATATCTTAGCTATTTTTCTGTATAATAAGGTAGAACAACACAAAATAACTTTTTCTGTCATTACAAAATCTGTTAGGAAACCAAATAGATTTGGCTTATTTAATCACTTGGATTTATCCAGCTTTCTCTAAATCACTGTCATTACTTTAGTTTTGGAACTATCAGCTTATCTTTCATATAGAAATATGGCCAAGATTCCCTATTTGGTTTCCAGTCTTGCCTTCGATTGGGTTTTAATGATCCCAATCAAGTATAGTTTAAGTAAAACTTCTTTTTGGAGATTCCTTTTCTCTCTCTCTCTCTCTCTCTCTCTCTCTCTCTCTCTCTCTCTCTCTCTCTCTCTCTCTGATTTTCTATTACAGTAGTTTCTAAATTTAACTAGGTGATATGTCTTTTCCAGAGGGTTTACTCTGTCAGATGCCATTATTTGTCATGCAATTTCTGATTGCTATGCTCTTGAATATGCTATGTTCCTTGACTGTGGCATATCCTCACCACACAGCTAGTGTGCTTCCCCTTTTTTACGTTCACCCTTCACATTTGAACTCTTAAAACATCTCCATCTTGACCTCCTTTTATGTTATGTTAAACTCACCCACTCTGTGTTTTAGTCATGTTCTTTCTTTATTGCTACTTTTATATCAGCTTGCTATTTATTTATTTATTTATTTTTGAGTTATCTTGTTTAATTGTCTTCCTTCCTCCTTTAGGAGCATTAGATTGAAGTTGCTCAACATAGTTCATACACACTATAGTATCCAAAATGTAGTGGAAGTACTAGTGAAGAAATGTCAGTTAAATAAATGATAAAAATAGAACTACCATGTGACCAGAACAGATATTCAAAGACTATACCCTAACAGATATTCTTGTTCATTCAAGTTTAGTCTAGTCACAGTAGTAAGAGAATGGAATCTGCTTAAATGTCCATTATCAGATGAATGAATAATAAAAATATGGTGCACATCCACAATGAAATGTTAATCAGCCATAAAGAAAAATACAATGATATTTGTAGAAAAACATAAAACTGAAAAATATATTAAGTGATTGAACTCAGGCTCAGACAAACCACTACATTTTTTCTCTCATGTTCATATCTGAATTTTATAATATTTCTATTTAGGTGGGTGTTAGTATAGTAGGTATTAGAAAACTATGAAGTAGTCCATGATAGGGAAAAACATTGAAGGTAGAGCTGTAGTGAGGGTAAGAAAAAACACATGAAAATGAACTGAAAAGACTATAAGGTAAGAATGTAGGCTACAGGGACTTGAAATTGGACTGAGTGTTTTTTGTTTTTGTTTTGTTTTTGTTTTTGTTTTGGCATTATGACATGGTTACCATCTATAGGGACCAAGGAGTGGAATGTGGTGGCATGAATAAGAACAACCCCCCAGACTCATATATTAGAATGCTCAGTCACCAGGGAGTGGCACTATTACTGTGGGTGTGTTTTGGGATCCTAAGTACACCATTTATCCATAAGTGCACACTGAGGCAGAGTATTCAACACATGTATTTCCTGTTTGGATGCTTACAATTTTGAAAACTGTGGGGTTCTGAGGCAGAATATGTTCAGTTTAATGAATGTATCCAGCATTTTTTTTTTTTTTTTTTTTTTGGTTTTGTTTTAAGCTTCACTCCTGGAAGGCATTCATTGTATGCCTTTGTTTTCTACTGATATTACTTATGTTTGGTTAGTTCTTGGCAGAGCTGAGGAAAAATGTTTGTCAAGATACTTTCAGTACAATTTAATCTTTTAGGGAATCTAGTTGAGATAGCTTAGTAGTAAACAGATTGAACCTAAATGGAGGCCATTGATTTTTTTACTAGATGGATTTATTTTGGTCAGTTTTGATAAGAACAAACATTGAATACTGATTTAAGAATAGGTGACACCTTGTCTTAAGACAGTTATTTTAAAAGTATGGGATTTATTGCTTCATCATTTGTGAATGTGGTGGAAATATAGCTTAGAGCCCTGCCATCTGCTAATGAATCAGATAACTGGGAGTAAGGAAGGAGTTAGAGGGGTCAGTGATTTATGTTTTATGGAACCCTCAAGGATGGGTCAGTGGGCTGCTCTTTTAGAGAAACTTGGGTTTGATTCCCAGCAGCTATACAATGGCTTAAAACCACTGTAACTTTAGTCTTAGGGGATCCAACATGCCCTCTTCTAGCCTGCACAGGCAGTGTGGTTACAGACACATATGAAAACAAAACACTTTTTTTTTTTTTCAAAGAAAAATTCTCTAGATGACCAGTGCACAATAAAGTTTGATAAGCTGTTCACTTACTCTTTTTTCTTTTTTTTTCCTTTCAGATGTTTCAAAGTATATTACTCAATTTTGGAAACATTCAAATGTTACTCTCAGAATTATCTTGAGACAGAAGAATGGGATGTGAGGTTCTGCAAAATCTTACTCAAAAGACAGATTGACATATGAAAGAAAGCATTTGACAGAGAAAAATGCTGTAACATGCCCAGCATAAGCACCTATAGAACATATGGGAGAAAGTTTGAGAAATACAGTATAAAAGTTCTCATTCTCTCTATAGTATTATCTATTTTTTTTTTAAAAGGATTTTGATTTTACATTTTACTTTGTGTGCATGTGTGTTTGCTACAATGTATGTGGGCAATCAGGACAGTCAGGGTCAGGTCACATACCTTAGCAGCAGACACCCTTGCCCTTGAGCTATCTTGTAGGCCTAATATTCCTCACAGATCTGGTCTGCTTCCACCTTTGCCAGTTTGCTTATTCTTAATAAACTGTTTCTGTTTCTATTATCCCTGTGTCCCTGTCCAAGCTTTGGTTCTATTGCACAATAGCCTGAAAATCCTGCTGATGCATAAGATTTTGTTTTCCACCCATGTTAATTTTATCACAAGTGCTTTCCTGTCTGTATTCTCTCTGAGTAGCTGAAGCTTGAAGTCCTCTAGCAGGGGAGTTTATTTACAAATTGAGTTATTTTACTTTCTTCATAGAAATTCTCCATTGTGAGGTACAGTTCTTTCCTTTAGCTGTTCTCACAGTTTCACTCATCTTTTTGCAGTCTCCTATGTTTTTAGTATCTTGCAATTTGTTTCTTACTTGTAATGTAATCACATTTTGTTATGAAAATGATGTCTGTAAGAGGTCATAACTTGGTCACATTGAGCTCACGTAGATTTGACAACTTTGAAAGTGTTTAAATATTATTTTCTGATTTCCCACTGAAATTTGTTGAGACTTTATACCATTGTATACATGTATACATACCACTTTAAAACCATTTTGTGGTCAGCAAGTTGGATGACTCAGCAGGTAAAGGCTGCTAAGTCTGATGACCTGAGTTCAATCTCCAGATCCCATATGGCAAGAGAGGACTGCCTCCCAATAAGTTGCTCTCTGATTTCCCTGTATCATGGCAGATCACACACACATACACACACACTCACAGGTATGCAGTGAGATTAAATAATTCAAATGTACATGATGTATATTTCTAGTCATAAAGTATATTGTGCTGCACATTGATGCCGGACTTGGCATTTTCTTTTGGAGGTCTGTTTTTTTTTTTTTTTTTTAATTTTTTCAAGCCATGCCCATGAACTTTTGCTGTAAAGTTTGTTTTGTCTAATGATATATTTGATATAGTTTTCAGAACTTTTGATTATTATTTGCTGGGGGCTTTATTCTGAACTGAAAAACTAATATTGGTAGCAAGTGACTTTGGAGCTTTTTATTTTTCTTGTGTTGATCAATCTGTTAAGTTTGATTACCTGTGTCATTTCTAAAAAGATAAATATCATTGTATTTTGTTTCAGTTTCAAGTTGCTTATTTTTATGGATCACTGATTGAGTAAAAGATGGCTTTACCTCGACTCACAGGAGCCTTGCGCTCCTTTTCAAATGTCACCAAGCAAGATAATTATAATGAAGAAGTAGCTGACTTAAAGGTAAATGTTTTTAGGTGAAAACCATTAAAAACAGAGTATGGGTGAGTATTTGACATTTCTTTTTTTTTTTTTTTTTTTTTTTTTTTTTTTTTTTTTTTTTTTTTTTTTTTTTTTTTTTTTTTAGTTATATTTGCTTAAACTGGGCATTTTATTATTTTGTTTCTGTCTTGAGAAGATTGAGTATACTGATATTTTCATGGAACTGTTCTTATGTTAAGCACTTCTGACAGTTATCAAAGGGGATAATCAAATGCAGGCCTTCATGTTTTCTGTTGTTTAGGCCTCTATCACAGCTAATTTTGTAATTTAGTACATTTATTTTGAATCACCTCGGCGTGTTTTTAGGTTTCCTGTTAAATTCTTCACACATGAATAAAAACACTGTCTGTACCTTAACATAGGACATATAAATACTAATTTCAAGCTCCATAGTTGGTCTCATAGTTGACTTGTCAATATAATTGGTAAGTGTACATTCAAGGCTTAAGGAAGTTAATTATAAGCCCTTTTTATGATCAAAGCTTTAGAAGTAAATACTAGTAATAAAAATTAATGGAACTCAGATTCTTTTAATGGTTATGTAGCTAACTGGAAATGATTGATGTGGATAAACTTTCTTTATGAGTCAGATTGATAATACATAAGGCTAAGTTGACGTTCACTGTAGACACAGTTTCTACCTGGACAGTATGGTTAGCATTTTTGAGCTGTATGGAAAGAATGTCAGTCACTTTTCAGATTGATTCAATGACTGAAATTTCTGAGAAAGAAATTAGGGTGTGTGGTTTCACAGTGAATTTCTTCTCTAAGTAAACTTACTTATGTAAGTAAATTTTGTAAGATAAATTATGGAATTATAAATTCAGTATTATAAAAAGTTAAAGTACATTATACTAAGACTTACTGAAGATTCTATGTAAAATATTTGTAATTGAGACTCTTAGAATAAAAGTCCTCAATATATGGTACATTAATTTGTATAGGATAATATAAAATAACATAGGTTAGGTGGCTCGGCCAACAAAAATTTTGTGTTATATAGAGCTGGAGTTCAGGACCAAGGCGAAGATTCTTTTGCCTGGAAGCTTCTCTGTGGCTTATAGATAGTGGCCTTTGCACTGTATCTTTAGAAGCCTATCGCTGATATCCTTCAGTATCTGTAGTTTATTTTTCTTTAATTAAATCAGTTAATTGGGATTGTGACCAAACATAAGGTAGAGGAGATTAGGATTTCAATGTGAATTTTTAGGCAAAGCAGTTTAACTACTAATATATAGATTTTGACTTTGCAAATGTAAGTTTATTTATTTTAATCTTTAAATTGCAATATTTCTTTCTAAATATTATATACTGTCTCAAGGTGAATGTTCAAAATTCTGTAGTCTTTTATATATAAATATTTATACATCTGTATTTTATATTAAGAATAAAACTTATGGAGAC
Source organism: Sigmodon hispidus (assembly GCA_004025045.1). Lineage (NCBI taxonomy): Eukaryota > Metazoa > Chordata > Mammalia > Rodentia > Cricetidae > Sigmodon > Sigmodon hispidus. The sequence goes on from PVIH01004264.1 coordinate 116,718, forward strand.
TTAAATATGTAAGTTATATAAGTTATATATTGATTTCTAGTTGAAAAGTTGAATGTTTGGTGGCATTGTTAAGGTTTATAGTCCTCATGATGTATCTATTACATGTGGAAATGTAGAAGGCCGTTTATGAAGACCTCAATGAATACTTAAGACAGTTCTTTAATTTTTGGCTTCTCAGTTGACTGTATTGTATAGTGAAAACATTATTTTCTTATAGGCTGATGCAGTCTTATACAGTTAATCTCTTCACCTAAATATTCACTGAGAAAGCAAAGATTATTTATTATCAGCTTTTTGGTGGACTTCCTCTGATGATGCAGAATTGTGTCAAACCACAAAACATTCTTCACAATGTATTGCATGAATTCTAGTTGGTATTTAATTGAACCTCAGAGCCAGATATTGGGGAAAAGCTGGGATACAGAGAGAGGAAACACACCATAGTCAATTCTCACCCAGCCAACTTCTCAGGCTGAACAGAGTAAAATGCTATCTTCAAGAGTGAGCCTGACCTGTTGCTTCTATAGAATCCCTCAATTTCTGCCTACATCTGCCTTAAATATCTTCTTTAAGTTGTTTCACTTCTGGGTTCAACTCTACATCATAATCCTAGAGTTAAGATTAAAGGTGTAAGATACTATGGTTTAGTTGTTAGGCTTTGAACTCATAGAAATACAGAAATGTCTCTTTCTCCTGAGTGATGAGATTTAAGGTGTGAGTCACCACATTGTCAACCCTGAGTTGGGATTAAAGACATGAATTACCACTTTCTGACTCTTATGGCTTGACTGTGGGTGATTCTGTTCTCTAATATTCCAATATGATTTTATTAAATATAAATTTTATTAAATATAAAATATTACACAATAATATTTCTTACAGTAATTAACATAAGATTATAATCTATCTTATTTAATATTATCTTTTTTATAATTTATTTTTTTATGAATAAAGTCATACTTTTTTATCCGTGTATATCCTTATTCAAGGTCCCTTCCCCCTCCTACCCCTTCCAGTCACTCTCTCTTATCCACATCTCTCCATCTCCTCCCCAGAAAGGGCAAGAGGTCCCAAGGTCTCAATATGGCTTAGTTCAGCATCCACTCCTGCCAGATCCAGTTTTCTGACCCCAAGATCAAGACTGGGTCAGATGATCCTCTGCGGGGAATGGGATCCAAGGTGCCAGTCCAAGGTGTTTCAGATCCCAAGCTGTTCAGCGGTTGTGGTTTGCAGTGTGGATGTGTTTTGCTTTTTGCTTTTTTGTTTAGAGTCCACTAATGAGTGAGTACATCCCCTGCTTATCTTTCTGGGTTTGTGATACCTCGCTCAGGAGGATATTCTTCAAATCCATCCATTTGCCTGCAAATTTTAGGGTAATTGTGGCCTCATAAAAAGCATTTTGCAATATTCCTTCAGTTTCTACTGTGTGAAACAGTTTGAGGAGTTTTGGTAATACTTCTTCTTTGAAAGTCTGGTAAAATTGTGCATTGAAACCATCTGGACCTGGTCTTTTTTTTTTTACTTGGGAGGCTTTTAATGACATCTTCAATTTCCTTTAGGGTTATAGGTCTCTTTAGGTCTTTAATCTGATCTTGAGTTAATTTTAGTAAATGGTACCTGTCCAGAAAGCTGTCCATTTTTTCTAGGTTTTCCATTTTTGTGGAGTTCAGATTTTCAACTTATGACTTCGGATTTCTTGGGGGTCTGTTTTTATGTCCCCCTTCTCATTTCTGATTTTTTTTGATTTGGATATTCTTTCTCTGCTTTTTGGTTAGTTTGGATAAGGATTTGTCTATCTTGTTGATTTTCTCAAAGAACCAACTCTTTGATATATTGATTCTTTTTATTGTTCTTTTTCTTTCTATTGTGTTGATTTCAGTTCTAATTTTGATTATTTTCTGCCATCTACACCTTCTAGGTGAGTTTGCTTCTAATTATTCCTGGTCTTTTCAGCTGTGCTGGAATTTCTCTAGGTTTTTCATATAGGCATCTTATGCTATGCATTTTCCTTTTAAGACTGCTTTCATTGTGTCTCACAAGTTTGGTTACATTGTGGATTCATTTTTGTTAAATTCTAAGAAGACTTTGATTTCTTTCTTCATTTCGTCCTTGAGCCAAAAGTGGTTGAGTGATGTTTAGTTTCCATGAGTTGGTAGGCTTTCTGCGATTTTTGATGTTGTTGAACTCTAACTTTAGGCCCTAGTGGTCTGATATGATGCAAGGGATTATTCCCATTTTTTTTTTTTTGTACCTATTGATGTTTGCTTCTTGACCAATTATGTGGTCAGTTTTAGAGAAAGTTTCGTGTGGTGCTGAGGTATGTATATTCCTTTGTATTTGGGTGGAAGCTTCTGTAAGTATCTATTAAATCCATTTGCATCATAATCTCTGTTAGACTCCTTATTTCTGTGTTGATTTTCTGTGTGGTTGACCTATCCAAGGTTGAAATTGGGGTATTGAAGTCTCCCAGTATTAGGGTGTGAGAACTGATGTGGGGTTTGAGCTTTAGTAGTATTTCTTTTAAATAGATTGATGCCCTTATATGAGGGGCATAAATATACAGGATTGAAATCTCATCTTGACCAATGTTTCCTGAGGTGAATATGTAATGTTCATCCTGGTCTCTTTCAATTGATTTTAGTTTGAAGTCTGCTTGGTTAGATATTAGCATGGCAATACCAGCTTGTTTGTTAGGGCCATTTGATTGGAAAATCTTTTCCCAACCCTTTACTCTTGAGTCTGTGTCTGTCTTTGTGGTTGAGGTATGTTTCTTGTATGCAGCAGAAAGATGGCTTCTGTTTTTGTATCCATCTTATTAGGGTTTGTCTTTTATAGGTGAGTTGAGTCCATTGATATTAAGGGTTATTAGTGACCACTGATTGATGTTTCCTGCTATTTTTGGTGGTAGCTTGTATGAATTTGCTTTCTCTGTGCTTTTCTTCCGTGAGATTATTGAATGTTTGTGGTTTCATGGATGTATCTGGGATCCTTAGGTTCAGTTTTCCCTCTAATGCTTTCTGGAGGGCTAGATTGGTAGATAGGTATTATTTCAGTCTACTTTGTCATGAAATATCTTGTCTACTCCATCTATGGTGATTGATAATTTTGCTGGGTATAGTAGTCTAGGTTGTCAGCCTTGGCTATTTTAGTGTCTGTATAACCTCTGACCAAGACTTTCTTGCTTTAATCGTTTCCATTGAATGGTCAGGTGTTATTCTGATGGGTCTGCCTTTATAGGTAAGTTGTCCTTTTTCTTTTGCCGCTCTTAAAAATTTTTTTTGTTGTGTATGTTTTGTGGTTTGATTATTATGTGGCCTGTGGACTGTTTTTTTTTGGGGGGGTTCATATCTATTTGGTGTTCTGTAAGCTTCTTGTATCTTTATAGGCATTTCCTTCTTTAGCCTTTTTTATTGCTTCTATTTCAGTTTTTAGTTCCTGAAATGTTTCTTTCATCTTTTGGTTTACCTTTTCTTGTTTTTTTCCCAAGGATTTGGTCATCTCTTCTAATTTTTGTTTGTATTTTCTTCTATTTCCTTAAGGGAATTTTTTATATCTTCTTTGAAGGCTTCAATAATCTTCATAAAGATGTTTTTGGTGCTGTTTCTTTCTGTTTCCTCTTCATTGCTCTGTTCAGGTCTTATAGTTGTAGAACCACCAGTTTTTTTCTAGTGTTGCCTTGTTCTTTATATTGTTATATTTATTTTTGCACTGGCGTCTGCCCATGGCTTCAGTGGTTCACAATTAGGCAGTTCATAGTCAGTTGTGGGAAGAGGACTTGTGTATCTCCTGTCTCCTTTGAGCATGAGGCCTGCTTGATCTCTGACTGTGGTCTGCACAGAGGTCTGAATTTCAAATCCTCACTTCTTCCCTGAAGATTCAGTTTGCTGTGGAGCCGGGGCTGGCCATGCAAGGTCCCCTCTTTTAAGTGTGGCTGGAGGAGAATTTTATTACCTTATATTGTTTTCTGCTTTTATCTTCCTAGGGCCTTGCAAATTATTCTGAAATAGTGATAATGTGGAAGATTTTTATAATTTAAAAGCATAAAGACTACATGCTTTCCCCCCATGTCATTTTATTTGTTACTGTAGGATTTTAAATACTTTTACCTCCCGAGGAAGGAAAATGTCATCTATAATTAACTTTGTTTTAATGTGACTTTTTAATTACAGAATATGTTTACCATACACAATAGTAGGGATGAAAGAAAAATGAGTCATGGTTTCTATGATCTTATTATAACAGCTTAAGTCATTTTATGGCCAGTGTAGTTCAGATGTACTTTTGACTGACCTCATTTCAAAATAGAAAATTTAAGCAGGAAAGTAATGATTAATGAGCAGCATCTGTACAAGCAAGAGTAAAGTTACAGTTCTTTGCTTGACACAATAGTTCTTTATTTTTTTCTTTGCTCTATGACTTTTATCTATGGATCCAAGCCAGGAATTTGATATGAAATTTTTATTGCATTTTATATTCAATCTTTGAGAAGGAAAAGATGTATAGTTTCAAGAAAAGAGTGTATATAGAAATCATTCTATGTCTAACCCTTAGTTTTAGGTTCCTACTTTGGAAAACAGTACTGTTTAAATGTGTTGAACTGATGTATCAAGGGACTTCGATAGTCTTCAAATGTGTTTTGTCAAGATGTATTTTTATTGTCATTATAAGCTGTTAAAAACAAACAGAAAAAGGAAAGGAATATGTGGGATGTTTTCATGTTGGCTTAGAAATGTTGAACTTTCTACTTTGCTACATGGATAATCTTGTTTTATAATTAAAACAGTACACATGTTCATCTTAACACATTTTTTTCCCCAAGCACAGCTCAGTTTGTGACCTATCAAATCACAATCAAATTATCTTCATTCTAAGAATTTATGCATGAGTAGCTACAACTTTGAATTCTGGTTAGTGAAAAATTGCTATAAACATGTATATAAATTGCTATATATATGTATAAAATCATATACAAATTATATATGACAGTGGATTGGAGAAAAACTTTAATGAGAATATCTCTATATTATTCTCTCCTTTTCAGCTTAAGCGATCCAAACTTCATGAACAAGTTTTAGATTTGGGCCTCACATGGAAGAAGATAATCAATTTTTTGGATGAAAAACTAGAGAAGAATAAAATGCAAAGTATAAATGAAGACTTAAAAGATATACTACAAGCTGCAAAACAAATTGGTATAGTCCTTAACAAAACTAAAGGATTCTTAAATAAATTTCTTATATGCTATATTTTACCCCATGCATTAATAATATGTGGTAAAATTCTATGATTTCCTACTAACTATTCACAATTATATAGGACACAGTATTATCTGTTATTGTAGGATAGTGTGGCCAGGGTAGACGTAAACAACCAATTGGATACAATTAATAGCTCCAAGAGATATTGAGAGTTCAGTTTCTTAACAGGTGGCACCTTGTTTAGAAATAAATGGAGGGATATAACTAGTACTTGACCACTTCAATTTCCAGTTACTTCTGACATTCTCAATAATTGATTGTATTTAGAGAAAATTGTTATTTAAAATTATAATACTTGATATGTAATGGAAGCTTTCTCTTTAAAGGTTAAAAACCAAAACTAAGTAGTAAAATAGCTGAATTTGAAGTTTCCAAGTTTGTACATTGAGATTCATGGAGTTATTCCAAATTTTTGATAGTTACATCTTTTCAAATTTATCATGTTTATACTTCTAGAACTCTGAACTCATTTTCTGTCTCCTATATTCCTGGCCTCTCCCAAATCATCCTTGCTTTCACTACTGAACTGCTAATTGATGACTTTCACTTCCTCACACTTTACGTGCTTGTGTCTGGAGGATTGCACATGCTGCTCACTGTACTATGAAAAGTTTCCTTACCATACTGGAGATTATTCATTGTCGTTTGAACTAAGTAACTGTCCAATTCCAAATTCTCATGTAGCATCAATCCATCCTTCCTTCCTTCCTTCCTTCCTTCCTTCCTTCCTTCCTTCCTTCCTTCCTTTCTTCCTTAATGGTATTTTTGTATTTAAAATTTTTTTTCATGTATACCCCTACTCACCCTTCTTTCCCTTCTCCCAGTCCCTCCCAGTCATCCCTCAGGCTCCCCCCACCCTATCCCCCCATCAGGGCCACGAGTCCCAAGATGGGTCAGTTCAGTCTGGTGTATCCATTTGAGGTAGGTCCAATTCCCTCATTCCAATATTAGGACTGGGTTAGGTGTTTCTCTGTATGGAATAAACTCCAAGATGCCAGTTCATGCCCAGGAACATAGTCTGATCCTACTCCATGAGGCTCCACATACTGCCCATGCCATTTGACAGTCATCTACCTTTGGAGGGTTTAGTTTCTTTTTCCTGATGATTCCCCAGTGTCTGTTTTTGATTCTGTAAGCTTCCTAAAGCACCAGCCAGCCATCTCTGTAGGACTCCTCCTCATAATCCCTATCCTTTTGCTCATATAGACTCTTTTCTCTCTTTAGCTGGACTGGGAGTTCAACCTGGTGCTTAACTATGGATCTCTCTATTCATTCCGAATGAAGATTCTATAATGACACTTAGGGTGATCAATTCATTTTATTATAGGGGAAGTCCTGTTTAGGTACTCGCTCCACTATTGGTTGGAGCGAGTCCTAGCCAGGGACATCTTGGAGGTTTCCCTAGCCCCTAGACTCTTTCCAACCTCACAGTGGCTTCCTCTATCAAAATCTCTATCTCTTTTTTTCTCCCTCTTTGTTGCTCCTCTCACTCAACCATTTCTTTCTCTCATGATTTGTTCCCACCTCTCCTTGGTCACCACCCATTTGATCCCAGTTTTCTCAGGAGATCTCTATTTCTCTTCCGGGGCCTCCCTGGATATCTCTCTTAAGTTCTTTTTGATCCCAAGCTGTTTAGGGGTTTTGGTTTGCAGCTTGAGTATTCTTTGCTTTTTGTCTAAAATCCACTTATGAGTGAGTACATCCCATGCCTGTCTTTCTGGGCTTGTGTTACTTCACTCAGGAGGGTATTCTCCAAATCCATCCATCTGCCTGCAAATTTTAGGATGCTTTTTTTTTTTTTTAAAATCCATTCTTCAGTTGAGGGACATCTAGGTTGTTTCTAGGTTCTTGCTATTATGAATAATGCTGCTATAAACATATTTGAACTAATGCTTTTGGAGTGTAAATGTGCATCCTTTGGGTATATGCCCAATGGTTTGCCGGATCCTTGGGGAGATTTATTCCCAGTTTTGTGAGGAACTAACATACTACATTCCAGAGTGGCTGTACAAATTTACACTCTCACCAACAATGGAGGAGTGTTCCCCTTGCTCCGCAACCTCTCCAGCCTAAGGCTGTCATCTGTGTCTTTTATCCTAGCCAATCTGACAGATATAAGGTGATATTTCAAAGTTGTTTTGATTTGCATTTCTCTGATGGCTAAAGATGTTGAACAGTTTTTTAAGTGCCTTCCAGCCATTTGTAATTCTCAAGAGAATTCTCTTTTCAAGTCTGGACACCATTTTTTAAAAATTATGGAATGCTTCATGAATTTGTGTACTATCCTTAAACAGAGGCCATGCTAAATTTTTCTGTATCATTTCAATTTTAATATATGTTCTGGCGGAGTGAGCACTCTTTCTTTCTTTTTTTCTTTCTTTCTCTTTCTTTCTTTTGACAGGGTTACTCTGTGTAACAACTGTGGCTATACTGAAACTTCTTGTCTAGACCAATCTGGCCTTGAACTCACAGAGATCTGTCTGCTTCTCCCTCCTGAGTGCTTGGATTATTGGTGTGTGTTACCACTGTCTGACTGCAGTCTTTTTAAATTTTATTTTACAGCTCTCCACAATTCATTATATTATTTTTCTTATTGATATTTAATTGCTTCCAGGATGTAAATTTTATGATACTAGGATTTTACTTTACTTGTTCATTCTCTGCTCAGCTTGGACTAGAGCTTTGTGTATTTTAGAGTCTTAATTAGATTCACTTGACAAATCAGTGGACAAGTTTTCTCAAAGGATCTATTTGATGAGAGAGCTTAGATTTTTACATACTGAGGTTGGTAATTTTCTTCCTTACTCCTATTGGTGAGTGTTTCAATTTTATTTCTTTGAATTGATGACTATGATCATTTGATGGGAAAAATATTAGTATCTGGGCTTCACCATATCATTTAACTCTTACTGGTTTTAATCCAGTATAGTAGTGAGTTGAATGTCCTTAGTGTTAGACTGAAAATACAAAATAAAGATATGCATGTTTTTCCTTTTATCCTTTTCTGAAGTTGTAGAATTGTAGGAAAATTTGGTTTGTGAATCTAGGGGAGAGAACACAATGTGAGGACATTTGACAATCACACTGTATTTTAAGAATATTGAAAAAATATAGTAAACATAAAAAATGTATGATTTGCCCTGATTTGATTTAACCTTCTTGTTTTTATTATTTTTATTTGTAAGATATTGTGGTTATTAAAGTCTGACTGAAGTCTTAAAATACTAAGACCCATTATAATACCTCAGAATACTTAGTAAAACCACAAGTGGAATTTTGACTTTACTAAGTACCACTAAGTAAATCTTTTTTAATATAAAATTTTTCTTTAAAAAATAAAATTAGACTATTTGTTCAATTATCACTATTTACAAGCCCAAACAGTTCAAGAGGCCAAAAAGATTCATATAGTAGAGCTAGAAACTTGACTGTAAGAGTCATGAATGGCAGGCAATGGGTCAAAAGAACTTGTACTTTCCTAATTACCTCTAAATGTGTATCTTCCTCAGGGACAGAGTAAAGCATTTGACTTTAACAACACAGTAACAGAATGGTTTATTACAGGCAGAATACAAATCATGACTGAGTAAGAACTTGAGCTACCTTGTTTCAGCATTCAAAGTTTTGTGTTTCTAGATTTGTAACCACTAGTTTCTTTGACTTTTGACATTTGTGTTTATCTTTTTGTAAAATTAAGAAAAGTATTATCAGATATGAAAATCAGTTGAGAAACAAACCTGTGTGTGTACCACCCTGTCACACACTGAAACACATAAACATGTATACACATACTTATACTCATGCTCTCTTCCAAAGTCAAATACTGATCACAAGATGAGTCTATTATGGTTGTACATGTATTGGTAGCTGTTGGTCAGCAAATAGGGTTCTGTTTGTGTTAAGCATTTTGATAAATACAAAATGCTCACACTGTGGTTGTACAATGGACAGAAAAGTTCCCTTAGATAAGGCAGTAAAGGCATAAAGAGTTCATAGAGAAACTTTGGACAGGTTAGATTGTGTTTTAAAAATTTCAAAGTAAAATGTTACAGGTATATCTATTTTATAAGCTATTATAAAATAACAGATTGAATAACTATGAGATGTATGGGGACTTTGTAACATTTTCAGATGTATAAATGGGAAATATAGATATGGCAAAACAGTTGTAAATTGGGGATTTACCAGTACTCAGAGTTTAAAGAGAATCAAGAATTTCCAGGTAGTTGTAGTTGCCAGATTTTGTACATTGAGATACATGCAATATTCTAGGAAAGTTGATGGTTTGGACATTTAAAAAAGAAAATAAAGAAATCAGGCACCTAATCTTTATGTTTATACCAAGTTCCCCGTCTTACTGACTTTTTTTTTTTTTTAAATGAACAAATTTAAGTAAACATTGCAGGATTTTAATGCAGTTTTCACATGTGAAGATTATCAGAGGATAAAAACTATCATTTCATGTTTTAACATAACATGTAAAGCAAAAAAAATTTGACTGTGTTGAACATTTCATGATTAGAAATATAACTATGAAGGATTTGTTACTCTACTAAATAGTGAAGTTCTACCTCATTAGAGAACTTATTTATTTGTTCACTACTTTTAACTTTAATGCCTATTATTTAAGGGCTCAAGTCTTGATAGATATTTTAATTCATTCTTTGAATTAAAAATTTTTTACTTTTGGGCTGAAGAGATGGCTCAGCATTAAGAGCACTTACTGTTCTTCTGGAGGACCTGAGTTCGATTCACAGCATCCACATGGCAGCTAACAACTGTCTGTAATTCCAAGATCTGACACCCTTATACAGTTATACATGCAGCAAAACACCAATTCACATAAAATAAAAATAAATATTTAAATTTTTTCACTTTTTTGGAAGATGTCTTTATTAGGAAAGGCTATTAAAAAAGTGAATTTAAAAAATTATTTGATTTAAATATTCTTCAATCAGAGTAAAATACTGATGTAGGTTTTCCTGAGGATGATTTAAAGTTGTAGCCATCACTGTTTATTGACTTCTAAAGTTCTATTATTTATAGTCATAAATGAATAATTGTATTGTTTTATACAGTAAGGTTCTCAATATTTAGGACAGCATCAGCTAGTCAAGCTGAGGTCTGCTCATTCTCTGCCAAATAATAGAGATTTGGAGAAAGACTTACACTTTGACTTTTCCTAAGCATCTTGGGTTTTGTTTTACAGTTTACTGTGCATTTCACATTCTATTTGTTCTTATCTATCTAGGTAGGCAGTTGAGAGCATCTGGCTGAGTAGGTTACACAGGAAAGGTAGTATTCTGGCAGTGGCACTCTTATTTATGAAACACCACGACCTAAATAACTTTAAAGTTTTAAAATAAATGTTAATTTTGAAACTTTTTAGACATAAAACAGTTTGAATTTTGCAAAAAAAATGCATTTGATCTGTATTGGGGTTTTTGATTATATAGTTTATTTTCTTCATTGAAAGTTGACTTATGAATTTTTCTCCTGCTTAGCATACCTGTTAATATTAATAGTACATTTTATGATAACTATTAATAGTACATTTTATGATGGTTTGAATAAGAAGAACCTCTATAAACTCATAGATTTGAATACTTGATCATCAGGGAATGGTACTATTTGAAAAGATTAGGTAATTTGGCCTTGTTGGAGGAAGTGTGTCCCTGGGGGTTAGCTTTGAGGTTCCAAAAGCTTATGCCAGGCCTAGAGTCAGTCTCACCACCACCACCACCACTGATCAGGATTGATCAGAATGCATCTCTTTACTATTGTTCCAGCATCTGTCTGCATGCTGCCATGTTTCCCACCAAGATGATAATGTACTAAGCCTCTGAAACTGTATGCAAGCCCCCAGTTAAGTGCTTTCTTTTATAAGAATTTTCATGGTCATGGTGACTCTTCACAGCAGTAGAAAACTTAAGACAATAATATGCATAAATTTTCCATATTATACCACAGTGTTTCCATAGTGTTACCAGTGATTTACCTAGTATTGGAAAATTAAGTTAATTACACTTTTAATAATGTAATGTGTTTATTACATATTTTATAAAGTTATATATATATCATTAGATTTATTTAGAGACACATCTACCTTTAGGAATTTACAGGAAACCTATTACAGTAGGAAAATGTTTATGAAAAAGAGTACCATGAGTCTTGTTCAGTGACTCATTTTCTGTTTCTTCTACATATCATGCATGGACAAGAAGGAATTTTTTTTTTTTTGAAAGACCAAAGTAAGATAACTTAATGAAGAAGTTTTAACAAATTATTATTTTTTTATAAAGAAATGTTATATGCTGTAAGGTTGGATATAGGTATGAATTCCGTTAAAAAACTTTAAAGCTTTGTTTTATGTGTATGTGTGACATGTGAATCTATATGTTTGTGCACTGTGTGCATGTAGTACCTACCCATGGAGACCAAAAGAGGGTGGTGAATGCCATGGTAGTGAAGTTACACATATTTTGAGCTGGGAATCAAAAGTGGATCTTCTGCAAGAGCAGCCATTGCTCTTAATTGCTGAACTACCTCTCCACTCTCATTAATTCCACTTTATATTTAGAGTTTAGTATTAATAGTACGAACCTTGTTAAATTACTTATAGGAATATCTAAAACCCAAATCTCTAAGCAGTACCCATAATAGAAGAAAAATGTATACAGAACTTAGTAGCTTATAAGCACTATATTATTAAAAATGAACTAGTCATGTTTGCTTAAATATTAGTAAAACATGTATGCAACATTGTTCTGTAAATACCTGAAATTGACATGGTATTTCTCACATGTTACTCACATGTCACAAATTACTCACAATAAGCTGCTTGCATTCTAAACTTGTAAGTTACATTTATAAATTTACTGAGGCCTTGTGACCTACTTTAGGAATAACTAGTGTGGTGTCTTGATGGCCTTGATTTATTTAAGTCATCTATTCTTTGTTGCGTTATCCATGTGGGGCCAAGTAGAGTCAGAAAATAGAAAATTAAGCACAGTGAAGACTGGAATTGAAAAATAAATAGGATTTGAACAATTAGGACTTTAGAGAATGATAAATAATGATGTGGAAATAGACAAAATAGGACCTGGCTGGTTTTTTATTTTTATTTTTATTTTTCTGTGTTTTGTTTTGTTTTCTGTTTAAATCACAACTTTGGAAATTTTATTTTGAGGGTGTAAGGTCATGCTAAGTTCAAGGCTGGTCTTGAACTCCTGGGCTCACGTGATCCTCATGCTTCAAGTTTCTTAGTAGTTGGCTTTATGGGTTTCATGACATATGGTAGGGATCTACTCCTGAATATTTGGTTATAGTAGAAAATGTGTCTGTGTACTACATGTATGGCTGGAAGAAAACAAAGAAACAATAAAAGGTGGAGTCAGCTCCTACTCCTGTAGGAATTTGGATCCAGCTATCTGAACTGTTCAGTATTTTGAGGGATGATTTAAGCTATGTTTTTAGGAAGATGCAAATTTTTGTTGTATTGTCAAGTTTATCAGTGTTGTTTAGATAGGACACATTGGTTTTTAGAGCCTCTTAAATATTTCTATTCTACTTTTTTTTTTTAATTTGCTAGTGCAAGAATATTTGAAAATTTTTGAAATTCGTTCGTTTTCTCTTTTATTTAAGATAATTGTATATGGGACATTGACGGTTTAAGAATATGGTCTGATCATTTACCTTTGTGAGGTTTTCCTTCTGCTTTTTGAACATAGCATCTTTCTTTCAAATTTTATAGTATATTGAATTAGATTTGTTTTAAACACATACACACACATTCTGGTGGTATGAAATGTTTTTGAATGAGCTGTAGAGGTCCATATGCAATTATTTCTTGTTATTTAAGTCTGTTGGACAAATTGGAAAGAAAACTCTGAATATATGAGGTTTCTTTGAGTTTCATGTCTGTAATTCTGAGGTTTTTTTTTTTTAAAAAAATTTACTATAGTTTATCAAATTAATGTGTAATTTTTAAGTAAAATTTAATTCATAACTCATTTCTTAGGGGCAAGTGTTTTTATTAGGTAACTTCTGTATCTAATATAGACTAATGGTTGGTTGAACTAAAATGTTCTTTGTTGATCAAACAGTTCTTTGGGAACTTGGGAATGGACTTTTTTTGATCCTAAATTGATTTAACTCAAAAAGCTGAAGAATTCTTTTGAAAACACAAAAATTGGATGATGAGTCACTTGAGCTAATTCTTTTTTCTTGTTTTTGTCTTTGAATAGTTGGAACAGATAATGGGAGAGAAGCCATTGAAAGTGGAGCAGCATTTCTCTTTATGACATTTCTCATGACAGACTGTGTTGGTTACATGGAGACAAAAGCCATCAGACAGATGTTTGGTCCCTTTCCATCATCATCTGCTACTGCAGCTTGTAATGCTACTAATCAAATTATTTCTCATTTTAGTCAAGATGATCTGACTGCTCTTGTCCAGATGACAGAAAACAAGTGTAGTGATGGAGTGTTTTTTGGTAAAAACTTAGCATTCTCCTTTGACATGCATGATCTGGACCACTTCGATGAATTGCCAATAAATGGTGAAGCCCAGAAAATGATAAGCTTAGACTATAAGAAGTTTCTGAATGAACATTTTCAGGAGCACTATACCCCAGAACTCAAGCCTGTGGAAAGAACAAATGCTTCTCTTTTGTGGTGTGAAGTTGAGAAGTACTTAAGTGCAAATGTAAAGGAAATGACTGAAGCGCCAAGAATTGAAGATCTTTGCTGCACCTTATATGATATGCTTGCTTCTGTTAAAAGCGGTGATGAACTTCAGGATGAGGTACAGTTCAGATTTTGAAATTGTATATAAACATGAACTATCTCAATGAAAAGCTCTTTAAAAATTAATTTTTTCTTATAGTATTGGTCTTGAAATTAGTGCCTTGAACATTGTATGTGTACGCTTTAGCATTGAGGTACAAACTCGGCTAAGAATAGCCTTTTAAACATAGCCAGCATAAAAGTACTTCCTTTAATATTCTGATCTGTCACTGGTACTGAGCTTTCTAGTTATGTACTTTTACTTTCTAGCTAAGCACATGCGCTTTTCCTGTGAATTCTTACAGGAAGACTGAGTAATGAGTAGTGAAAATGGGATACTTCTATTTAAAAGTATTGTTTCACTGTAGTAATTAATACTTTTACTCTGAGAAATATGTAGGTTTAAATGAGAAATTATGTGGTAGCTTTAGGATTAATTATTTATACTGTTTTTACAACATTATATGTTTCTAAGCATTATGTGACAAAATATCCTCAGAGTACTAGAAATCTTATTTATATGTTGACATTGATTATATAATTTTTTAAGCAATTTCTTTAAAACAATAACTATTGAAAATCAAATTAATCTAAAATAATTGGCCAACTAGATATTTTTTCTAAAATAATTACATTATTTTACACTTTCTTTTCCTCTAATCTTTCCCTTGTACCCTGCTTCCCTTATTTCTTTCACAAATTCATGGCCTCTTTTTCTTTATTTTACACACACACACACACACACACACACACACACACACACTGCATTGTCTGTATATTCCTTTTATGTATATTACTTCATTGGCTATTGCTCTTTCTCTAGGATTGAGGCCCCATGAGATTTCTCTTTTCCACATTAGCCTATCATCCTTGTTCAGTGCTCTTCTAAGCAGCTATGTCGATCTTATTTCATGGGTGTATCATCTCAGACGTTTCTAGGAGACATCTCACAGTGACTTCTTATTCGTCTGCTTTTTACAGTCTTCCTGCCTCCTCTTCCACAATGATCCTTGAGTCTTAGATGCAGGAACTGTATTGTAGATCTTTCAGTTGGGACTGTAAACACATAGTCACTAGTACTCTGCATTTTAATCAGTTGTGGTTTTTTATAATGCTCTCCCACCATTGCAGAAAGAACTTTCTTTGATGAAGGGTAAGAACAACACTTACTTAGTCTGTGGACATAAAGGTACATATTTGAATATAGTTAGGAATTATATTAGTTTAGTAAAATGGTCATTATATACTATCAAGGTCTATGATTTCACTAATCTCAGGTCATTGGCTAGATTACCATACCAGTCATGATTTTCCAATTGTTGAATATTAACATTATTAACTAATTATCAATTAATTGAGTCTAATTAGAGAGCTCTTGGTTGCCACCAAAGTGTATGTGCCACTCTTCCACCTCTAAGGTCTTGTGCCATAATGTTTGTTGTTGTCGTTCATAGGTGGCATAGTTGGGTAGGACTGACTACATGTGTGTAGGACCCGTGTGTGTGTGTGTGTGTGTGTGTGTGTGTGTGTGTGTGTGTGTGTGTGTGTGAATTTGTGCTTACCTTACCTATGTGTGCATGTGTGGAGGGGCAGAGACTGATATCAGAGATTGATGTTGTCTTGTACTCTCCATATTATGTTTTGAGACACTCAATGAATTTGGAGCTCATCCATTCATGTTAGATTGGCTGGTCTCATAATACAACCAGCTAAGATGTTAGCGACACCTACTGCTGTGCTTGGCCTTCACAAATTCAGGTCTTGATGTCTGACAGCAGGCACTTTATCTGCTGATCCATTACTCCGGCCAAATCACTTTAAGCCATTTGTTCTATATAAAAAGATGTACCTTTAAATTTTATTTTTCTAGCAAAAGATGGAAAACATTATTGTAGTTCCATTATGTTCAGTAACTTAGTTATGTTATTCAATGTAATGAATTACTCTTACTGACATATGGAAAGTGAATTATGGGAATATTAATTTTGTCCCTAGTACTGGCTTCATTTTATTTACAAATTATAATGTCAAAGCATTTTTAGTACTAGACAAATTGAGGGAGTAACCTGTTTGCTAAAAGATTAGGGGATAAGACATACTATTTTGAAAAGAGCAGAGATATTGAAATCAGATTTTTATACCCTTTTACTCATTGTTTTTGATACTTGAGGTAATGGAATCTCAAAGATGCTCTGTTTCCTTCCTTTATCTCAAGGGAATACTAATGATAAAAAATTGGTATGAGCATTAATGTTACTTTACCTCATATGTGGAAGATACTCAGATAGTAGATCTCATTATTTAGCTTGGTGTTACTATTAATGGTATTACTGCTAATTAATAGTATTAACACTATGAATACTACTAATGCACTATTAATACTGTTGCTACTAATACTATTAATAAGAGTTTTTAAATCATATAGAATGTTACAAATACAAAGATACTTTCTCAAATTAATTTAGAGACTTAAGGTTAGCTATTTGGAAGTAAGGGATCATGTGTTTACTTCTGCTGTCATTCTTAGTTATTTTTACTTAGTTTAATTTATATCAGATCTATTATGATATGAGTTTTTTTCATAAATTATACTGTTTTAAAATTCATGATACATAAAATATTTTTTTGATTTTTACCCTTTTTTTTTTAGCTTAGTGTGATACCTATAATGAAATTTAGAAACATTGAACTCATAGTTTTTTTCTTTTCTGAATGAGTCATACATAAAAACTATCCTTAAAACAAAAAAACTTCTGAATATCTAGAACGAGGTTTACATTTCTTTGTTTTTCAGCATGCATTTTACATATGTAAATGAAGTTATTCTTGAAGGGAGGATGTTTCATTTTCCTAGAATGTTTCATAATTTGCTTCATATTGAAAGGTCACATTGAACTTGTACATACAGCTATTCATCATCAGCTTATTCTATGCTTACTATATGTTTAGATACATTGTTAATTAGTGGACATAAAAGAATTAATGAGGCTATCAAGATGATCAAGTGCTTGCTGCCAATCCTAAGAACCTGGGATCAATTCTAGGGACACACCTGTTGGAAAGAAGGAAGGAAGGCATTCATGCCTATTTGTACACATGAATATGTTCTTGCATGTACATATACACATAAATGTAAAAAACACTTCGTTTTTTATAGAATGAGATGGAAATTTTGTTTTCGTGGATAATTTCTGGATAAGAAGAGATACGTTGACAGAACCTGTGTTACTTTTCCTATCTAAAACACCTGATGGTCTAATAAAGAACTGAATGGTCAATAGTGAGGCAGGGGAGAGCAATGGGTGGGGCTGGAAGGCATAGAGAATAAATAGGTGGGGAAATATGGGAGGAAGAAGAAGAGAGATGGAAGAGTAAGAGGAAGGAGGAGCAAGAAAACAAGGAAAGGATGCTAGGGGTCAGCCATCCAGCCACTTAGCTTATTCTTCAGGTTACAGAAGTAAGAGAAAGGTAAATGGGGCAATTTAAAGTTAAGAAAAGTAAGAAACAAGCCAAGTTAAGTCTAGGCATTTGTAAGTAAGAATATGTCTCTATGTGTGATTTACTTGGGAGTTACTTGGTGGCAGGCTCCCAAAAGGGCAAAAGCATAGAAAAAAAACCAACATTATGGTACCCAAAATAATTAATTTTATACAGTCTGCAAATGTGGGAACAAAAACAAATCATAGATTGTGTAATAGGTTGGTGGAGTAGGAAAATTGTTCAGAGAGGAGACTAAACTTGAATTTATTCTTATAATATGATGAATTTTAACTATTTCATGTGGAACAAAACATTAGATGGTATATTTTAGGCTTTAGAAAGAATAGTATGTTTAAGAGACCTACAAGCTACAGGGATGTCAGAGAAAAAAGGATGTTTATAGAGTCAGTGGCCCAACAGCAAAGCCTGGAATACCTTGTTAATGTATTAAAAGCTACTCAGAAGCTGTATTGTCTGGTTGTGATTTTAGATTTTTACTTTATTTTTGTTATTAAAATTATATTTATTTTACATATCAACCATTGTTTCCCCTCCCTCCTCTCATCCTACTCCCATACCTCTCTTCCCTCCCTCCCGAAATCCAGTCTTCAGAAAAGGTAAGGTCTTTTATGGAAGTCAACAAAGCATGGCCTACCGAGTTGAGGGGGAATGTAGCCTGGTTATTGTTGTTTACTTTACATCTAATATCCATGTGTTTGTCTTTCTTGGTCTGGGATACCTCACTTAGGATTTTTAGTTGTTGTTTAGTTTTTATGGGTCTTGTGTTCTGAAGTACAGTCTTTGTGATAGCAGTCCTGTCTTCCACTTTCATTATATTTTTAAGAGAAGAACATAAATTTAAATGTTAAAGGTTTGGTAAAAATGTAAAGTCAGATAAATCTTGCCTCTATCTTCATGGTGGGCAAATTTCTAACCCCTTTAAAACTATATTTCAATATTATGAGAATTTGTGGATTTAAGTTATATATATGAATGATCTGGCACAATGTTCCCCAAACTGTTAGCACCATAATGTTTGAACATATCAGAGTTTTTACTTTATTCCTTCTAAATTATAAAATAAATTCTTATTTGTGCTTCAGATGAGTACTGAAAGGCTGGTTGAAATATTCATAAAGGCTACCATGTTCTGGATCTGTTAGTATACATATTAGTATTATTCTAATATTTAGTGCTATTTGCAGCACAATTAATGCCAGCGTAAATATTGATGAAATTGCTGTATAATCAAATCCTAGGAAAATAGTGCCTTTTGAATTTATTTATGTTCACAGCTTGTGTTTATGCAAGTGGCACATTCTGTAGGATTTGTAATTGATATTTGCTGTTAGCAATATGTCATATCTATGAAGATGACATTTCTTGAAATATAGCACATTTATTTCTGAACCTGTCTCTTTTCAGATTTTTTCTGATCCCAGGAAGTGGGAACTATTTGATTAGTTTATCTTCTGATTGGAGACTATGATTTCTTTTCTGTATTTATTTGTATCACAAATGATTCTGGTATCATTGAAATTTTTATGAGTAATTACCATGGCTTAATGTGGTGGTATAAACTTTATGTTCTAAATACTCTTTTTATATTCTTTAAAGCTGTTAGAAGTACACACAGAGCTTGTTCTGTGATATTTAGCACTATTGATAATTATTTTATTTGAATTTAAAAGAAAAATTTATAAACATGTTTACTACATCTTTATGAAATACTACTAAATCTGTTACACTAAATAATATTTTGTAAGAAATACTGTAGGGGTATTGTATATGGTTCTGACTCGGACTTTTCCAGCCTGAACCAGAGGCCAAAACCTTTTACAGCAGTGGGGAAGTTGCTGAAAGGGTAAGAACACTTATTGTATTCTTAGCTTTAAGACCTGATTTCAGCTCCCGAAAATAGTAAGGATCACAAGTACCTATAACTCCAGTGCTGGAATGTGAGCACAGACCAAAGGATTGCTGGAGCTTGCTAGTATCTGTTTAGCTTCAGGTTTAGTGAGAGATCCTATTTTAGAGGTGTAAGGTGGAAAGTTAAAGAGCAACTGTAATGTGACAAGACTTTAGCTGGGTGTGTGTCTCTCAACACACAGGTCTACTCACCATAAATGGGGAACCCACAACAAATCAAAATACAGATATTCCAAAGTCCAATTTGGTTAACCAGTAAGTTTTCTTGGGGTCATCTACAGTAATGTGGGTGAGGGGTTACTTAGAGAAGCAGAAATGACTCAAAGACAGCTGTATCAACAAAGACCACCTCATTACTGGTGACAGCTCACAAAAGCTGGGAACCTGAAGCACACTGCACAGTCTACAGACAGCTCCAGAGGTTTCCAAGTGACTCAGTTGGTTTAAACCTCTTCCAGGCACCTAGTCTCCTATCAGTATTATATGTACAGGCTGACTAAGAGTGGCTCTCAGATGATCTTTATTGCTTATTCTAGAAGGGAGAGGCCTAGTAGATCTGGTGAGTTTCATTAAGCCATTTACAGTTGTTTCTCTTTGGTCTTAAAGACTCCTTCAATACGGAATATTTCAAACATAAGGAACCAGCTAGCTAAACAGTGAGACACTGATATCCTACCATGGCTTGTACATAACTTCAAACACTACCACCACTCAAACACACTTGTCAAAACTAAAATGTATAGTAAGAAATGTGACATTGCATTGTATTTTTGTAAATCATTTTAGTCTTGGACTTTATTAAAGCATAATCAAGTTATCATGTTTTGCATTTAAGCTATTGTGATATAACATACTACCTTATATTGCTTTGTAAAATTTTATTCATTTTATACTCATAAGATAAATGTGTCTCTTCAGCTATGAATATAGACTATGTATTACTTTCTGTTTGTTACTGTTCATTCATTCATTCATTCATTTATACTATGTGGAATGAGTTCTTAGGTTTTTGGAAATAAAAGGAAATCTAATAAAGTTTATCAACCAAACACCATTATATTTCCTGAAGTTTCTGCCTCTGGAATTTGTGTATGTGTGGTATATGGAATTATGTGCTAGTTATGTGCATGCTATGTATGGAGACTGTGTGTGTGTGCGTGTGTGTGTGTGTGTGTGTGTGTGAGAGAGAGAGAGAGAGAGAGAGAGAGAGAGACAATATGAGCCAGAAAATTATATTTGATACAATGAAAGTTGTTCAGAATAACTTGGAATAGCACATGGAATTATTCTTAGAATATACTTGCACAGGATAGAAAGAAGAAATATGTTTTATTTGTAAAATAAATGTCAAATTTCTGGAAATAATATTTAAATTTGATGAAAATATTTTTAATATTTTGTCAGTTTGTAACCTGTGTTTTTTGAAATAAGGTATTGGTATTAAGTGATATCAGTGACCAGTGATTGTTAATTTCTGTTATTTTTGGTGTTAGTGTCTGTGTGTGTTTTTCTTTGTTCTCTTCCTTCCCCTTTGGGGTTATCTATTGCTTGTTATTTTGTAGATGTATTTAGCTTCCTTAGGTTGGAGTTTTCCTTTTAGTGCTTTCTGTAGGGCTGGATTTATTGGTAGGTATTGTTTAAATTTATTTGTTTGTTTTTTCAGGGAATATCTTGTTTACTATGATGATTGAGAGTTTTGCTGGGTTTAATAGTCTGGGCTGGCAACTTTTCTCTTATTGTCTGTATAACATCTGTCCAGGACCTTGTGGGTTTCATTGTTTTCATTGAGAAGTTGCATGTTATTTTGATAGGTCTGCCTTTATAAGTTACTTGGCTTTTTTCCTTTGCAGCTCCTAATATACATCTTTATTCTCTATGTCTAATCGTTTGATTATTACATAGTGAGTGAATTTTTTTGGAGAGGTGTCTAATCTATTTGGTGTTCTGTAAGCTTCTTGTATCTTTCTAGGCATTTCCTCCTTTAGCCTGAGAAAGTTTTTTTATGATTTTGTTGAATATATTTTCTGTCCTTTTGAGCTTGTATTCTTCTTCTTCTATAACTATTATTCTTAAAATTGGTCATTTCATACTGTGTCCCAATTTCCTGAATATTTTGTCTTATGAATTTTTTGGCTTTAATATTTTTTTTGAGTTGACATATCTATTTCCACTATTGAATCTTTCATTCCAGAGATTCTCTCTCCCATCTCTTGCATTCTGTTGGTTATATTTGTATCTGTAGTTCCTATTTGTTTTCTCAGACTTTCCATTTTTGGCATACCCTAGGTTTGTGTATTGTTTATTGCTTTTATTTCAATTTTTAAGTCTTGAACTGTTTCCTTCACCTGTTTTAAGGGTTTTTTTAAAATTTGTTCTAATTTTTTTGTTCTTCTTTTTCTTTATTTCTTTAAGGGATTTTTTTTTTCTTCTTTAACAGCTTCTATCATCTTCATAAAGTTACTTTTAAGGTCGTTTCCTTCTGTTTCTTCTATGAATAGTTAGGTTATGGTGTTGTAGAACCACATATTCTGTTGGTGCCATATTGTTCTTTATGTTGTTATATGTATTCTTGCACTAGTGTCCACTCATCACTTCCTTGAATTGGTGTAGGATTTGTCTGTTTCTCAGGGAGCTGATCTTGGTTTATTTTGCTCTGGCTGTGTTACATCTCAGGATGCCACATTCCAGTTTGAACTGTTGGCCTGCTTTTGGAGTTGGTGTATTGTATTTTGCAGAGAACTGCTCTTGGCCCAGTAGGGGGCAGATGATTATGTGCTCATGGATCTATCTGCTCTTGGTCCAACAGGAGCTGGTGAGATCTGTGTCTCAGGGAGCAGCTCTTGATCCAATAGAAGTTGATGAAATCTGTGTCTCAAGGAGCTACTGAGGTCTCAGGGTGATGAGTGGGTTTGGGTGATGAGGTGAGTCTGGTTGATTGCAGAATTGGACAAACTGGGTTGTTAATGGGCGATATCAGCTAGCAGGAGGCTTTCCTCCTTGCCTGAAGTTGGGACAACAATAGGCTGGAGTGGATGTCCTTGGCTTCTTCCCAGGGTCCTAGGTCCCGTAGACTGGGTCTTTGGCTGTCACTCACCTCTTGATCCAATAGAAGCTGGTGAAATCTAGCCCAGCTTGGTTTCTTATATAACCTCAAACCACCTGCCCAAAGATAGCACCACTTTTCATGGGACGAGCATTCCCACAGCATCACAAAATAAGAGGCTTGCATACAGGTCAATATAAAAAAGCATTTTCTCAATTTTGGTTTCCTCTTTTCAGATAACTATAGCCGTGTCAAGTTCACACAACACACACACACACACACACACACCACTACATAAAACACAAACAATCAAAATCAGGACAATCATATTGTCTGTACCAGTGCAAAATGAAAATTGTTTATTACCTGAAAAAAAAAAACATGAATAATTTTGCCATTTTTTATATGATTACTATGTGTAATGCATTTTCTTTATTATTTTAGTGTGTAGAACATTCTCAGAATTTAAAATGCATGTTTGTGTAATTAAAATGTACACAGATGAATTTTCTTTAATTTATGAGATCCAGAATTTCTCTTCTCTTTTTTTCTTGAGACATTATTAATACTGTGAAAGCTTGTCTTCAGATCTTTATGTGTTTCTTAGTGTCATAGCCTGTGTAGAGCATTTATAATTTATCTAGTATTTAAAACTAACATTGCACTTCATAAAAGAAATTTGTGAAGCTTTCCTTCATTTCAGAAATGACTCAGTAAGAAAGAAAGGTATTTGGTGCAAGAACATAATCCTATTGTGCCTGTACAGTTGTATCAAAGGTCAAAATTCCTCATTAGTTCAAATTCTCCAGTGCTCACTAGCTTATTCAGATTTTCTAGCTTATTGTTAAATTATGTTTGACAACTGTATTTTCCCACATCATAACTACTTGATCTCAGTATATAAGCCTTTTTCTACAAAATGATTCATAGTTGTGTCTCTATCTCTCTGTAGCTTTTAGTCATTTTCCTCCTAATTTCTACTTTTCTTACTTTTTTATAGTGTTTGTTTGTTTTTAGAAAATTGGCTTTTGGTAATGTTGCTTTTTACTTTTACTTTTTGAGGTATAGCTTAGCTTTTACTAAGAAAGCGTGCATTTGTTTTAAATAATTAGGCCTCAGAAATTTTCATTCTTAAATTTTAAAAGACTTGAAATAAGTCTGAAGATCTTGTTATATCCAGTTTTTCATTGTATTTGTTATACAGTGGAAATGTTGCCTTTATTTACATATTTTAGCTGTTGATGTATAGATTGTTGTTGGTGTGCTACAGTCACTAGTTCTTGGAATAAGCAGGATGTTAGGATTTTGTGTGTATTTGGTATGATTTGTATTTACCAAGTTATCTGGCTGCAGATTTCTATGAATGCACATGGGAACACGGCAGAAAGCAGCTGTGTATAGCAGGAAATGCTCAATGCTGTTTCTATGTAGAAAAGAGCTTTATTGTCAGATGGGTATTGTTATGATTAACAGAGAAGGTTATGATAACAGAAGTTGTGATAGCAGAGATGGTTGTAATAAGCAAAAAAGGGGGAGGGGAGAGAAAGAAGAATGGAAAAGAGGGGAATAGTAGTACTCCCAAGAGAGGACAAAGGCAGAGAAAGAGACTTAAAAGCAGGAATTCGGCTTTAAATGGGACTTGATGTCAGAGCCCAGAGGAGGGCATGACTTTAGAGGCTAGCACAGGAAGGTTGCAAGTTGAATGCTAGCCTGAGCCACAAATTTAAATAAGTGTAAATGCATCAAATTCAATTGAATAAATGCTTAAATGATTTGGGCAAGAAGATTTTCCTGTATAGACAAGACCCCAGATTCATTTACAAAAAAAAAACCAATGAACTGTTTACAAGTACTTATGCTGATCTATAATAATTGATAAATGTTTGAACTACACTAAAATTTAAGTGGCATGGATATTTTTCATATGAAAATAAAGTTCAATTGGTTCATATATATATATACATTTAATGATAATATATCTAAAGCTGATAAAATAACCCAGTATTAATCATATTTTTTTTTTCTTTTTGTTACATATTACTGATTTCTACAAAGATTTAAGCATCTTTAGCATAAAAGACATTTTGCTGCATGGACTGTGTTTAACCTAGTGAATAATCCTGCTACTTTACAAAATTTACCAATATTCAAAGAAAAATCACCTTTATTGCAGAACTCTGCTAAGGTTTTTTGGGTGCTTTATATTCAGAACAGAGTACTTTTTATTTGTCTGTTTGTTTTGTTATTCACTGGAACTTATAAGTGTTATTAAGAATGTGATTGATTCTCTGTTCTTGCATTAGAAATTAGTTTCCAAGTATGCTAGTGGTTTTTAAAAATGTTCTTATCTAAAAAAATTCTTATAATTTGCCACGTGTGAACAACAACAAAGTTTGGATTAAGTAACTGAGTGGCTAAGATTATAAGACTAGCTCTGGCAGGATGAAATATTTTCTTATAGTAGAAATTACCTAATTTTAAAATTTCACAGAATCTTTAAGACTTGAAGAAATTTAACGAGTAGTCCATATTGTGTATAGAAAATGGTTCCTGTTATTGTGTGTGTGTGTGTGTGTTCTACACATTTGGGATTATGTTGTTTGATATGTATTGTACTATTCCCTCCCTCCACTCACCCTCCACTTTCTGTAGAAAGTTCTTTCATACTATACTTAATCTTTGAGGCAGAACTTGTGCTTCAAAGTAATTTAAATGATTCAAAATAGTCATTTAAAATGTTTTATAGAAACGTTAGCATGAATGTAGAGATTGTGTAGGAAGGGATTGAGTAAAATGGGAAGCTATATTAGATCAGTTGACACTGCATACATGTAGTGAAATATCATAGTGACCTCATTATCTTATACAAAGAATAATATGCAAAAGGTAAATGTTCATACAAAAATTTTTCCGTCTTAAGCAATATTTAAATTACTCTCAGGATTTCAAGCAGCTGTGGCTCATAAAAATCTTTTTGTGGCTTTATTGGTATAGTTTTTTATATATCTAAAGTGTATAAAGCATGGCTTCTCATATATGCTCAGATACATGCATTTATAATATTTTTTCCTACTCCTAAATAATCTAAAAAGAAATTTTAGGAATTTTCCTATTATGTTTCCCTTCTATTTCACTTAACCACTTCTCTTAACATATGCTACTTTAGTGCTTTTATAACTAAACAGATTTCTATTGTGTGTGTGTGTGTGTGTGTGTGTGTGTGTGTGTGTGTGTACATACCACCTTTTGTTTGTCCATTCATTTGATAAGCTTTTGGATAACCATATTTATGAAACAAACATAATTTGTTTGTATTCATAATTTACTGTTTTTATATAGCTACCAAGTGGAATTGTAAAGTCCTAAAGTATTTTTATGCCCACTTTACTGAGGAACCAATAATGATTCAAGATTTTCCCACATACTTATAATACTTGAAGTATCCATTTCTGTAGCCTTTCTAGTTGGTGTTAAGTGGTAGACTATTGTGTTTTTGATTTGTGTTTTCCTCAGGTCATATCATATTGGGTGTCATCATGCTTAGTTATATATTGGCATGTATTTAATAGAGAAATTAAAATGCTTCACTTTTTTATTTTGTTTTACTACAGAATTATGTTTTCTTTATATGTTGTGGGCAAAGTCATCTTATTAGGTGTGTATTCGCAAATACTGTTTTCTGTTATATTCCTTGTATTCATACTCTATTGAATATATTCTTGGAAGCATGTACTAACCTTATTTATTTTTAGTTTAGTATTTAAGCGTCTTTTCCATGAAGATATTTTTTTTCTTGAGAGTTTTATAGTTTTAGATTTTTTTTTTTTTTTCTGATTCTGAGAATATAGATGAATACTTTCTTGTTTAAATGACATTTGCTGGATTTAATATTATTTTTAAAAGCTTATAGAATGTCATACTCTCAGTATAGAAGACAGATCATTTTACCAGTAACTGTGAGTTGCAGTCCCATGAGTCTACATTACAACAAACATGATAATGCCTGCTGGTATTTCAACTGAGAACAAAGGCAACAAAAAGCCTTAGAATGCTACTTCAGGGTTTTACACTCTCCCCTTCTGTAGGAAAACCCATTAAAAAATATCTTTGAGCTGAATAATTATCACCGTTAATTGGTAAATTCTTTTAAGAGTAATTAGTTAAAAGAAAAACATATTGAGTACACAGCAGTTTAATGAAGTGCCCCATTCCGTAAGTGCATTGTCTGCCTGTATCTCTCTAAAAAATTATCGTACCTTTATATTGTGTGATTTTTTTTTCCTTTATTTTGTATTTATTAAAAAAAAACACAGTAAAAAGAATTTAAAATGTGGAAGAGTTAACAATAACTATATAGAGGATAAGAATGATAAGCATGGCTTATCAAGGGTAGACATACAAATAAGATTGCTACACCTATATTTTCTTTGTGTTCATCTTTCCCTCTGAATTTTTTTTTTTCCATCCCT
>PVIH01004265.1:0-79405 GCA_004025045.1 Sigmodon hispidus
AATACAAAATTAAATATATAATTGCCCTATTTTACACGTGTCTACCTCTGTCTAAAATATTTTACACATTAATATATATTAAATACATTGTCATTTCCATAATACAATTTCTACCTCTAATTATTTATAATAGTCATAACATTTATTATACTATACACACAAATTATTTTATATAAATCTATTTAAATATATTTTTATATATAATAATATATAATTAAAATATTATTGTCATTAAATAAAAAATATATATTTTAGTCAATTTTTCTAAAATTGTTATACTTAAAATTATTTATAAAAGCTATACACTCATTTTAAAATGCCTACTTTTACAATGTTAGCCTCACTTTCTTAGTTAATTAAGATTACAAACTATAGTTACTCAAATTTATCACCTAAAAGTCAAAATACTCAACTTTTTCAAAAACATATTAAAATACACCCAATAAATAAGTGTCTTCAACCACTTCATAGACCAAAAAAATATGACATTCAAAATTTTGTTATCTCAAATTTGACCTTAAAAAACATAACAACTCCTGACATCACCACTCCTTTCTCAAAATAATATTAAACATCACAAACATCTTACAAAAAAATTGTCTTATTTAATAAATAATGGCCTAAAAGACAAAAAGACTACACTTGCCCCTACTGCTGTCAACATACTCACTGTCCAAAATAAACCTACAAAATAAAAAATAAAGACTGCCAAAGCCTGCCTAGACAAAATAAAACAGTCCTACCAAAAAATACCCTACTTCTATAAAAACTTGTCAAATATCCTAAGCCAATAACCACAAAAATAAATGCTCCCGCTATACAAAAAAATAATAAATAACTGTCCAAATAATTAACTAACATTGTCTTCTCCTAAATTCTAAAAGTTACTTCATACTTCCAACTTTAAATATATATTTTCCTTCTCAAGTCTTAACAATATTAAAAATTAAATAATTAAAGTTATTATTACTTCACATTTCAACAAAAACACTCAAATATTAAAACTCTATTGTTTAAAATAAACAACCTTAAACCAATCCCTATACATTTTCTCATATCAACATTTTAAATATTAAATTATACTTTATAGTTATTATTTATTAACAATAATTTAACCTCACTTATATTAATACCTTTCTCTTTCCCAAACACTGTCTTATAATAATCCCTATAATATACAATTTTATACCTAGTTTAAAACCTTCCTATTTAGACAAAACGGGGAGATGTAGCGGGAAATCAGGAACTATATATGTGAACGATCGCGTCATAGGACTGGAGACGAGCGGGGCGTGGTTAACTGAAAAGGATTCCGGAAGTAGACCTTCGAGAGAGAGGACCAAGACAAAAAGTCGTCATTCTCTCACGAGAGTTCCCCGACCGAGTGCGCAGTTCGCCCCAGCTGCCCGGGAGTTCGGATGTACGGTGTGGAGATGAAGAATCTTCCTTAGAAAGGCTCCGACGCGCTGCAATCTCATCCTGTCATCTTCTCTTAAAACCGGCTCTGTTTTATAAACAATTTTCACCAAATAAACCCTGTTTAAAACATATCTCAAAACAAGTTTTTACCACGATATAGGAGCCCCGAGCAAGATAATTGGCAGCAACATCACTCTGTTTAAGAGTTATCAGATAAAACTTTATCGAAGTTGTAGTCCAGTTGGTAGGAGGCTTGCCTGGCATGTATTTGCACTGCTTTGTTCCCATCTCTGTATAAAGCAGGCATCTTAGCAGATGCTGATAATCCTAGCACTCTGCAGGTAAAAAATGGACCAAGAAGTCAAGGTCATCCTTGGTTACATTGTGAGTTTGAGGTCAACCTAGGATACATGACATCCTTTCTCAAAGCAAGCAAACAAAACCAAAAGCTACCACCATCAAGAGATAGACTCTTGGATGCTCATTTACAATAGAAAATCCTATCAACAGTAGCCTTCATAGAAGGAGGGTGTTAAAGATCATCTTTTATAAACTGCATTACATTTACAAACCTAAAAACAGTATATTATAGCCAAGACAGACCTTGGTAACTTGTAGTAAGAATTTTCTGGCCCAGCTTAGCCCCTCAGTCCAAATGAATCTCTTTTGACCCGCAGCCCCACAGAAATACACAGAGGCTTATATTATTTACATGCTGTTTGGCCTATGGCGCAGGCTTATTGCTAGCTAGCTATCGCATCTTAATTCAACCCACCTCTACTAATCTGTCTTGCCACAAGACTCATGGCTCACCTATACCCTATTTTACTTGATTCTTGGGTGGCTGGATTGAGTCTCTCGTGACTCCACCCTCCTCCTTCTCCTATATCTGTGCTTGGATTTCCTGTCTGCTTCTAAGCTGCACTGCCATAGGCTAAAATGGTCCCTTTATTAACCAATGATATTTACCACATACAGAAAGAGATCCCACATCAGTAGCCAGAATTGTAAGTGTTAGCACAACAGAAAAGTAAAGCATGTATCTACTTTGACATCAGAGGGCAGAGTCTGGGAAAGCCGGCAGTAGAAAAGGAATACAGAGAAGCTGAAAAGTGACTACCCAGATTTATCCCCTGTGGACTTATGATAACTGGACAAGACACTGTCTACAAAATGTCTCACAAGATCTAGAAAAAAAAAGAGTATCTAATAAATTTACTGCTATAACTAGAGAGAAGGAAATAGTATCTGCCTCAGTTACCTAGAGTACTGTAACCAGCAGCACATCCCCTCTGTAGCTGAAGATGAAAATGGCATCAGCTGTTGTGATTTAGTTCTGGAGGAGGCGTATCTCACTTCTGAGGTTTTAGAGAATCTGTTAGTGCCTAGAATCTCATCCCTTGAAAGGAGCTGAAGAGATTCAGCTGTGTGATGGAGGCCATGTTCCAAGAGCCTAAGACCCAAAGCTCAAGCATTTCCTTTATCTGCTGTTCATTTTGTTCTATTGTTTGGTTGATTTTTTACCTGACAAAAAATAGACACTTGTTGTAGACAACACAGTGTGAATTATATTTATAAGCCTTGTTGAGTGGTTACATGGAACAAATCATATTTACCTCATGGCAAGTCACTATTTTTGTGTTGAAGACACTTAAATGTTACTCTTCTAGCAATTTTCAAGGATACAATACTTTGTTATCAATTATAGTCACAACGTGATATTGCAATTCTTTTGAGTATATCCTTTCTTTTTATTTTAAATTTATTTTATTTTTAATTATGTGTATGTGTGTATGAGGCAGAATATAATGCATATATGAGTGCAGATACCTGTAGATTTTTGCTAGGCAGTAGCCTATCCCCTGGAGCTGGAGTTAGAGGTAGTGATGAGCCACCATAAATGGGTTCTGGGAACGAAACTTAGGTCCACTGCACTGGTAGTATGCACTCTTGACCACTGAAGTATCTTTCTGACCTCTGGACATACTACATCTAACTGCAGTCTCATTTCCTTCCCAAGCCTCTGCTCCCTTTGTATTTGATATCTTGTAAGCCAAAACAAATTTAAGCCCAGAGTGAGGCTCAGAGGGTGAAAACAGAGGCTGTATTCCAGGAAGCATCATTATTGTTGGCCATCACTAAAGTCAGCCATAGATGGGCAATATCAGCTCAGCCATTGACTGAAGATCAGGATGTGGTAGGAAAACAGTCAGACTTGAAGTTTAAGTATATTATTATTATATTTAAGTGGCCTTAAGTACCATATAAAGAAATATGCACTTAAATGTTACAGTCATAGGGAGTTATTCACGAATACATTAGAACTGATGCCCTCAGACCAGGGTGGTTCTATAAACTGGAGAATCATTTTGTGTTCCTGGAGCGCAGGCAACAAAAACTGTCCTTTGGGCAGAATAAATTGAATAAATTGATATGAGTTCTCAGAATTGTTGAACATCTTGGTCTCAAATACAAAAGAGGTCTCCATTGCATTAGGGCTCAATGATCAGGAGTCACCAGGAGACTTTCCAAGTCACTGACCTTAGAGAGGCTCTAACTGTCTTCATTTTATCCACCATTTTATTCTCACAGGGACAGAGTCCCAGACAGGAGATGATCTAAGGAGAAAAGATTTATTCTTGTTCCCCATTTGAGAAGATTCAGCCCATTGTCGTAGGAAAACCATGATCAGTCCAGTGTCCCTGAACTCTTCCAGTATTAGTGAGCCAGAAATAGATTGCCCTTTTGGAAGTGGAACCAAAATTTCTCTCCCAAGATCATCTTCCCTGCAGCTCACTTCTCCAGTTAGGCCCCTCCTCCTCCTAAAGTTTTACAGTTTCCTAACATAGTGTTATCAGCACAGGAGCCTATGGAATAAGATCCAAATTCTGAGAGGGAGAATTTTATTGATCTCTATGTATTAATCGGTAGTCATTTGGCCAGCATTGGGAAGAGCGCCTTGATCAAGAGTTCTATAAAGAATGCATGTAGGGTGGGCAGTTTATTTACCAAGGAATCTCCAAAGATAAACATAAGCATAAGGAGGAAGGAGATGAGTACAGAGGAGGAGGAGGGAGAGCAGGGGAAGGGAGGGAGGGAGTACATCACACAGCCAGAGAAGGCAGGCTCAGCACTCTTCAGTGCCACCTTGCTACAGAAAGCACATTCAGTACTTCATCTCATCCTGCCTCATTCAATCCCATTTCAGCTCCTCAACCATACCTTCTGTCCTCTTATATGTTTTAGTCTCAGCTCCCTCAGCAAAACTGGCTATTGCCTTTAACCCATTGATAACTTGATTGATGTAATCCATTCAGCTTTCCCACGGGACCCTTCCTTGCATTTCTGTTCTTATCCTTTATCCTGCCATCTCTCTATGTTAAGCCCACTCACCCAAAACGCACATACCTATTAGGTATAACTTGAGCAATCTAAATTGAACTTTAGTTTAGGAGAATTAGTCCAGCAACTGAGTGTAGAAAGGGACCAGGCATGGATTGTCTAGGGAACCAGATTAAGCATGGACAACAGGAAAGTGGCAGACAGGCTCCGGAAACATCAGGGACTACTGAAATCATGACTCCTGGATTTAAGAAATAAGAACGGCAAGGAAATGGAACAAAAAATTTTTTGATTAGTTTTTAAATGTTTACTTTGGTGAAAAATAATTACATGATGTCCAAAAACAAATCAACCAACCTTGTAGAATCATAACAAAACAATATATCATAGTTAAATATTTTACTTTGACTTTAAACACAAATGTAAACATAGCCCCCAGTAGTCCAAGGCAGAGTCCAAGTTCCTCAGAAAGTAACTGAGAACCCATGAGTCTCTTTCATTTCAAACATCCTACTTCTAAGGAAGCTTCCCCCAAAGATCATAACCTGGAGAAAAGTGAAGCTTGGATCACACCTTTGAAGCAGTCTGTAGGACCCTTTGAGGTTTGTATTAATTTTACATAATGCATCATTTCTGAGCTATTTCTACTTTAAAGCCACAAGATTTATAAATGTATAAGTGTATATATGGAATTATTATAACAATCAATGGTATTCATTTGTCCATACCAAGTGTAATAGTCACATTGGTATGATTAGTATTTTTATATCCTTAGCTTTTTATCATTTCTTTATTTTTAGATCCTACAGATTTCTAGTTCTTTATAAAACAGCTAAGATGGCAACTGAGGATCTATCCTGAACTGAGTCCTGACTATCTTGGCGCTCATTATCCAGTTTGAATTCTTCCTCTTCCAACCCTTCAAAGTTTATAATGACCTCTCCTGTTTTCTCCTGTGAGATCAGTGTTTTCATCTTGGAGACATAAGGGTAACATATGGTATCTGGCTCCACCAAAATATTTTAGCAGTTGGTCTTTGACTATGTTCAAAGTCCTCAACTTTTCACACAATCAATTAATACCTATTAATTTCTCTGCCTGGCCACTCTCTTATTAATTTACACAATATAAAGTAAATTACGAAGTCAAAATGTAGATTAAACTGGCATAAGTGAGTTAGGAGAAAAGTCTTATAGTGCAAGCACTAGATACAGTGAGAATAAAACCACACAGTGGTCTGGTCTGGTCTGGTCTGGTCTGGTCTGGTCTGGTCTGGTCTGGGGAGCTCCCTTCCTGGATGCCCACACCCAGATTCAGCACCCCATCCTCTCAGGTACTTTCTGTGGAACAAACACTAGAACCTGCATCCTGAGAATCAGTTATATGGCAATCAGACAGGGTTTCTTCTGTGGAATCTACACTTGTTTGAAGAGGTCAGGGCAGCATGCTGGGAGCATAATTTGTTTATTGATTATTTGAAGGGCCTTCGTGTGGTTGTGGCGAGTCATATGGAGT
This sequence comes from Sigmodon hispidus, assembly GCA_004025045.1. Classification (NCBI taxonomy): domain Eukaryota; kingdom Metazoa; phylum Chordata; class Mammalia; order Rodentia; family Cricetidae; genus Sigmodon; species Sigmodon hispidus. The sequence continues at coordinate 6,277 of PVIH01004265.1, forward strand.
TTGATTGCGCAATTTGTGTTGGCCAGCTACAAATCATCTCCTGAGTGACTTAACTTCCGGTATACCCTGACAGGACTCTCATCTTTTATTTTAAATTCCCATTTATCTGTTTTCCACCCTACTGTCAGAAGACTAACAGTTTCTTTGCTGTGTTCTTGTTCAACTGTGAGCAGTTGTGAGTCCAGAGACTGTAACCCATCTCTATCACGAAGTCCATAAACATTGCTTAATCAACAAAGGCTTACTTTGTCCTTAGTAAGGTCTTAGCTTCCAGCTGTCAGCAACTATAAAGAGTCCTAAACTAACCCAACATAGAAGCAGAAAACATGTCATTTTTAAACAAAAACTCGTAATTGTAGTATTTCTCCCCAAATAATTACTATAGCCAGCCAGTCATTTTCGTCTGTGGTAACAAAATTCTCAAGTGTCAGATGAGGTGAATGCCATGCGGCCTATCTCTCAGGATCCTTCTTACAAACTCAGAGCAGACAGTAAATGTGACCACATGTTGCCACCTAGTGGAAATGTTGTAGAATGGCAGGCCATCCAATTTACTGTTTATGTAGTTAGGATCACAAAACAGGGTATAGTCATCTTATAGATCTTTCTTATTTCACGGTATCACACGTGGCTCCACACTCATCAAAATTGAAACTATAAAATAAAAAGATCAGAATGGGGAGGAAAAATTCCTAATATTTGCTGAGCATATTCTTTGTGCACAGCATTGGACTACATGCTTTCCCCTGATAATCCCACACAGTTTTGTAAACTCCTGGGCTGTTATTAGCACCCACTCTTCTTAGAGGCTAAGAAGCCTAGATTTGAGAAAATTAAGTAAGTCCCCAACTCTGGCCACCAAGCTGTGAGTTGAGGCTTAAAGGCAGGCTACCTGCCGCCACCAGGGCTCAGAGCCTCATCATTCACTTTGTCACGTGTAAAGTATTGGGGATGAATGGATTTCACTCTGGTAACGGTTTTGGGAATTTGGTGACTCCTACATTCTTTATTGAATATTTGCAACATTGCACATGATTCTAGGCTTTAAAAAAAGCCAGCCAGAGGGAACCTTCTCCTTTTACTGGTATGATGAAGGCAAACACTCTAGTGATGGGCTATGAAAAGTCATCCTCCCCTTCACCTGTCAATCATCACATCACCTGTCAATCATCACATCACCTGTCAATCATCACATCAGCAGAATTCTGCTTCAGAGGTCATTGCCACAGGGCTGAAATCCTGCTATCCACAAGGTAAATTTAAAAGCTAAATATTTACCTAATTTACACATTCTGAGAAGGGTCAACCCCTTGAGAGAAAATGGAAAACAGAAGAGTAAACTGTAAAACAGTGTCCTGGGTCACAAAACTGGGGATGGATTTAGCCCTCAGGGAAATGCAGATTAACGCTACTTTAAGCTTCTCCCTCACTGGCAAACTGGCACTCATCAGGAATAAAAATGACAGCAAATGCTGATGAGGATGGAGGGGGATATTTACTCACTGTTAGTGGGAGTGCAAGCTAGTGCAGCCACTATATAAATCATCCTAGAAGTTTCTCAAGCTTTCAAAAAACCAGAAATAGAATTGCCATATGACCCAGCCATACCACTGTGAAGCCAAAAGACTCTATGCTGTACTACAGAGGCAACTGTGTATTCACATTTATTGCTGCTCTATTCCCAATAGCTAAGAAATGGAACCAGTCCTGGTGTCTATCAATAAATGAATAGATAATGAAAATGTGGCACATGCACACTATGGGATCATCTTCATTTGAAAAAGGAAGAAAATTTTCAAGAAAATGAATGGAATTATAAAGTATTACATTATGCTGTGTGAGGTAATGCAGTCCCAGAAAGTCAAAGTCTGCATGTGCTCTCCGATGGGAGCTTTAAAGTTTTATATCTGTTTTACTTGGAATGTGTGTAGAGACCTGAAAGCAATGAAGCAGGGCGAGGCGAGATGGGGCAGGGCAGAGTGGTACGTCAGTGTCTAGTGGGAAGGAATAGATGCCCTAAGCAGGCAAGGGATGATAGTACACAAGAGTATAGAGATTAATGAAGGGGGTAAAGAAGACAGGGATCAAGGTCATTAACATAATGTATGAAGGCATCACAGGGAAAATATGACCGATAGTCTAATGGAAAAACAATTTTAAAAACAGATTTTGAATGTGGGTACCACGATTGGTGGGTAATGGTGATTCCAGAAGCCATTGAGTTATTAAATGAAAATCTAAGTGTCGGGTGTAGAATGCTACCTTAGGAACTGTTGGTCAAGAAGTTCCCAGAGGCCTTCAGAACATTTAGGCTACAGCCTCTTTCCCTGGTTGTCCCCCAAAATTGGATATTAAGATCCTATGGCTGAAGACACCATGTGTCTTGGTTGCAGACTTGGTTGGAAGCCAAGATGAAATTAAGTGCTCTGCCTAACTTTTACAGTATTTGCAGTTGTTAGAAAGACAGCTGTTGAAGAAAATTCAGGAAAGGTATTCTCCAGCTTTGAACACTACAGTACCAGTTTGCTAGGCAAGAGGTGCTTACAGAGCCATAGTAGAATGACTATAATGAAATTAGCCAACTAATGTATATGACTGGATATGAGGTTCAATCCATAAGAGGGAGTATATGCCTGGGACTGCAAACTTGGTCAAAGACCCATAATTGGGGAGGTCTTTAGGTACTAGGGGTACTTTAAGTACTAGTTCACTAGAGGTGAACCTACTACTTTTGTTTTACTAAACAGACATGTAGTCAAGAGGCCTCCTGAATATTTATGGAATACAAGGAGACCAGTAGACCCCCAGACTAGTGTAACGCTAAGCATTGGTCAAAGAAAAAAATCTCATTATAATAGATAACAGTTAGTATAGGGACTGATAGGTAGCTGGTCAAGGTACTGAGGACAAATGACTATTAAATATTCAGCCTTAAATGGAACACTCATATCACCCTCTACATGGCTCAGAAAATACAACAAAAGAAGATGGTTAGAGAGAGAGAGAGAGAGAGAGAGAGAGAGAGAGAGAGAGAGAGAGACTGTGAAATGCTGCTCTGGGCATGGCATGCCTGCTGCACTCATGAACCCACAGGAATTGCAGTTATTTGTATAAGCCTACAGAAAACTGACCATTAAATATAATTTTGTAGGTGGGGGAGGACCTCAGGAGGGCCACCCTATGCAGCTAATGTCAGTCAAGGAAATCACTGTCTTCGGTGATGGAGCCCTTGGCAAATTATTCCTACTCCAGTAGATAACTGAACCCCTCCGTGAATGTCAGTAGTTGTGAGGAAACCCAACAGACACCAAAGTAAAAGTAAGACAAAACCAAGAGACATGAAAATGAGGTTGGGGCTAGTGTTAGTGGTGCACATCTTTAGTTTTAGTGCTCAGAAAGCAGAGGAAGATGGATCTCTGTGAGTTTGAAATTATCCTCTTCTACATAGTGAGCTCCAAGTCAGCCAGGGATATATAGAGGGACTCTATCTCAAAACAAAACAAAAAGAAAGGAAGGAAGGAAGGAATGAAAAAGGAAGAAAGAAAGGAAGGAAGGAAGAAGGGAAGGAAGGGGGACTGGGTAGATGGGAAGTGGGTGGGTGGGTGACAGAGCACAATATGAGTGTGTAGAGACAAGTGAGTTCATCGGGCTCCAGTGATTAGTTCCAAAGCCATGACCACAAAGGCAGACCTGATTAACCACGGTGGGCCACAAACCAAAGACTCAAATGTGAGAAGGGGAAGACGGGAGAAAGCTAAGGATGGGCACAAGTCCAGAGTGACCAGAGCGCCTTACTTACAGGTATGAGTTTGTTGAAGAACACATTAAATACAGAGTATAGTAAAAGATGAACATTTCCTGGCCCCCAATATTCTGACTTCATGTAGTTTATCCATAAATAAAAACAATAAACATGAAAAAATGAGAGTAGAGAGATGAATGTGACCAGTGTCTATCATCTACAGATATAAAATTGTCAAAGAATAAATTAATTTAAAAAGAAATTCACTACATTATTTTATTTAGTTTTTAACCATATAAGCAAAGTAAAATCAATAAGCTGGTTCCAAGTAGGCTGCTAATAAAATTAATTTTGATTGAAAAAAATATATACTGGGTTATAATTTCTACATGCTAGAGAGTTCTTCCTCCACACACACCCAGCAATTTGCTCAAACCTTTATTTATGGTACTTACAGTTATATTGAGATGCCAATGCCAATTTTACTCTATTCTCTTGTTTCTTCTCCCCATTTACCTCTCAGTCACAACCAACAGACAGACTTCACCCAATTGCAAAAGGGGTATTTAAAAAAATCCCCTGTTCTCTTGGATTTTCCAAGCTCATAGTATTTATGCATCCAGTGCTTTTTGAGTGACTGGGAAACAAGATTATCTAAAACTAAAACTAACTGGATGACAGTAACATATCTATATGTCTGATATCCTGTGTAACAAAACAAATTAAAACCTAAATATACAACTTGATGACAGGTTTTCATTGATTCCATTTTTGTTCAGCACTTGAAGTAAAGGGTGATTTAAAAGCTTTGTGATTTCCATGGTAATTTATGTCACCAAACAAAATGCACATTTTGAAAATAAATAACTGAGTCTGCTAATGAGGAATTATGGTGCTATATATGCAAAATTTCAAGTCAATAAAATAAAGATATAGTTTTATGACAATGAAAAGCAAATAGATGTTAATAACCATGTAGCCTTTGTGCATTAAAAGGAACTCTAATTTTGCCACTGAATCAGACATGATTCTATTATTACTAGATGTAAGTTATATTATACTCAATATATCTCTGTCTGAATGCATAGCACACAACTTAGCCTTATCCCCTCCAAAATAAACTTCCTGTTTTGTTTTTTTGAACCCATTCTTGAGAGTTTTCCCATTTTGGGAAAGCTCCAGTCTTTTGGTTCTTGCCTCCAAAGAAGTGAACTCTAATATTAATTTCCTGTGTATCACCATCAACAAATCCTCTGGTTCTCCCTTTAATGTTTATCAGGAATCTTTTCTCAGAGCATAGTCACGGAGCCACCATGTGTTACCTTAATTTGTGTAGTCACCTTCTTCAGGCAGGGTAGAAAGAAAATATTAAAGGGATGTAAAAGAGAAAGAAATCTCTCACTCTACAATCTGAGGTCTCTCAACAGCTGAAAGTCAACAATTCCAGCATAGTTAACAAAATGTGCCGTGAAGGTTGCCTTTGTGCACATAATATTCTTTATACAATAAATGAGGATGTTAAAAATAACTATAAAGTTTGTGTAAAGCCTAAGCATGTATGACCTTCAAGCATGATCATGCAAACCTGCCATTTTCTGGATACTCATAAAAGAGACAGTAAAAGCACATCTCATGCTCCTGTGTGATGCTTGTGAGCTTTTGCCTCATCAGCCTGTAATCCTACTCCATGCATCTCAGTAATGGCTCTCTGAAATCACTGAAAAAAAAATGAGAAGAAAAGAGGAAGTGTGTGTCCTTTAGAAATCTTTGTGACCTGTAAATTCAGTAGCCTTCAAAATCCTATGTCTGCCTATTAAGGAACAGATGGTGTGACTCTCTCTTGATAAAACCACATTTATATCAAGGTGTGTCCTGATTTTCCTTAAGTGATTATCTGTCTATTCATGCCCATGCTCACATCCATATTTAAAGATATCTTCCTTTAAAATGCCCATTTTGTTTCACATGTGTGGTGGCTTGAATAGCCTCGTAGGAAGAAGAATGTCATTGGAAGTGACATTGAGTTTCAGATTGGTTCTTTATGCTTCCTGCATGTGGTTGGAGGTGTGAGCTCTCAGCCATTGCTCCAGGCTGCATGCCCACCTGGTACTGTTTCCCTGCTGTGATAGTGGGGTACTCTGACCCTCTGTAACCCTAAACCCAAATAAATTCTTCCCTCTAGGAGTTGCCATGGTCAGATGTTTCATCAGGTAATAGAAGAGTAACCTATATGGTACTGATTAATCTTGTAAATTTTTTTTTGGACACACAGTCAAGAATTGTGGTTTCTCATGACAGGAGGTCTCTAAAAGCTTCAATCTGATACAGATGTCAGGGTGTCTTTGTCCACTCTTCCATTGACTTTCACTGATCCCTACTCTACTCTGCCCTCACACACAGACACTGATAAAATTATGATCAATTCCTTTCTCAGAATCCTTGAACAGTTACCACATCCTCTCTGTGTACAAAGTACTTATGTCATTCAAGGCTCTAGCTTAGAGGATTTTGTTCTCTTTCTAACTTGACATTTGAAGTCATTTAAAAAAGTCTTTTTCTCTTTAACTACAACTGTGGGTTCTCTGAGACACTTTCTCAATAACTGCTTGAATGTCATCAGTCCCTAAAACATTAACTATGTTTTCAAGTAATGGGAGAAGGAAAAGAATAAGAGACAAAAGTCTCAGAAATTATTGGTGTGTTAGGGGTGACTGTAAGAACTATAACTGGGCACTTGTATCCTTCCCCATGGCTGCTGTGGAGCCCTGTGCATCAGTTAGCATCCAAACACCACTGTGTATGACATACAAGCCCAAAAGTTTAAAGACAGTCTGTAACAGTGTTAAGAGAGTTAGGGATATGGGTTGGGCTCAGGGGCTCTTGGCTAAGTTTACTCACACACTTGGAGCTATGTATTTAGTCTCTTGATTGATATTTAGTAGTAAGAGTTATCTAAGAAACAATAAATGTAAAGGAGATGGTAATTTCAATCAGAAGGGCTCCCATAGGCTCATGTGTTTGAATACTTGGTTCTTAGTTGGTGTGGAACTGTTTGGGAAGGATTTGGGATGCAGCCTTGTTGGAATTTCAGACAGGCTTTGAGGTTTCAAAAGACTTGCGACATTGCCAGTGTGCCCTCTCTGCTTCTGACCTGTGGATCAAAAGATGTGGTCTGTCAACTGTTCTTATATCCATGCCTTTGCTCTACCATCATGAATCTACCCTTCTGAAAGCACAGGCCTGATTAAATGATACTTTCTTTAATAAACTGCCTTGGTGCTGGTGTTTACAATAGAAAAGTAATAAAAGGGACAAATGAGTAGGCTGAGAACCAGATACTTACACATGTTCATTGTATGTCTGGTCCCAAGCTGGAGGCTGGAGAAACTATACAGATAAAACGATAATCAGGATACAAGTTTCTAAGGACTTCAGTAGGAAATTCAAAAATGACAGACTGGAAGAATTTTTACATGAACAAAAAAGGTGCTATCTTGGCAGCAGCATCTCAAGATAAAATAAAACTGTTAAAAATACCTGAGTTCTCTCAGCCCATCCACCAAACTCCCATTCCCACTCCATCCCAGGCTTCTCAGATTTTTCATTTAAATAATTTTTTTTTACCTTGAAACTAGCTCTCTTCACAAAGTATGAACTGATCTCAGTTTCATGAGGAGAGTTAGGAAACTCTGAGTCATAATGAGCTTATTGGAGTTCTCTGTTGAAGGACAGAAGGCTCAGGACCCAAGGTAGAGACCCAGCTCTCAGCAGATTCGCAATACTATCGGTGTGCCTGCATGGGCCTACAGTAAACAGGATAAGACAGAGTAGGTTTAGAGCTAATTCCAATGGTGTAGACAAGGAACTCAAGGGAGAGAAAAGGCAATTAAGAAGATACAGTTATTGCCCTGAAAATTATCAACTGCCCCAATGGATCCAGAATAACAGAGCTTGTATGTCATGTTTAAGGGCAAGCAAAAAAAAAAAAAATCCCACAATGTCTGCATGAAGCTTTAACGTATTTTTCCAACATCAGACTCCTGTGCACTCAATTCTTAGAATGCTCACATTCTGTGCCACATAATTGAGCACCTAATTATATTTTTCCTAGTAATGCTTGCTGGTTTTTTTCAGGATGGTTAGTTTCCTTCTACTAGCAGATTGTGAACCCACTAAGGCCTGTGAACATATGTGACAGTGTAGATTTGAATGAGACCTTTGAGATCCTTTTATGTTGACAGCTGCAGAAGATGAAGACTGACAATGTGTGGCTTGTCCTGGTTCATACAGACACTTGGTGCTTGGAAAATGATTCCTTTTGTTTGCATCTTTCTTTGATTGATGGAGAAAAGGTGATGCATGGATTTCTTTTTCAGGAATGTGCTTACAATAGATTTAGGGTTTTCTCACCTTAGGGAAAATGTAAAACCCTGAAATTTTTGGTCTAGTGTTTTAGGGTGATGTGGACCAGCTATCAATTAATTATTCTTATTGATTTTTTTGTGCTAATCAAGGCTTAAAAATAGGAAGGATGGGACTCTTTATGCCTATTAAATCCTCTCCCCTAAATAAAATAAAACAAGTTAAGAATGAATTGATTTCAAGAGTTGATTGGATAAGATTTGATTGTGCATGAGAAGAGTTAGGATCTGACCTTGGGTTGGCAGATCAGAGAAAGAAATGGAAGTATTACTAGAGACTGAGTCTAGATTTAGAAGTGACAATGCTGTGCTATAATGTGATTAGTCTGTCTCCTGCTGTGACATGGTTCATACTGGTAAAAGGGGTGGATTTTTCAGGCCTTGTCTTGCCCTGAGAGACTCCATTTTGCAGTCAGTGTTTGACTCTTGTTTGACTGCAAACAGAGAAAGGATGTCTCTGTACCTTGGTTGGCATATAAACATCATTTGCTTAGTACCATCTGCAATACAAAGACCTACTGGTCTCTAAAAGTTAAAAGGTGACAAGCTACAAATTTATCAAAGTAATTTGAGGCCATATGACTCATGGCTGCTTTAAAATAACATCAATGAATGAGGAGTCTTTTCATTTTAGATCTTTTTAGGGTCACACTGTGGCTCTAACTTGTACTTCATTAGCCAACAGTGTTTTAAAAATCCTTTTAAGTATATTTATTATACTTCTTCCTGCTCCCTCTTTCTCCTCCACCCCAACTCCCATTCACTCCTCCAAAAAGGTAAGGCCTCCCATGAAGAAGCAACAAAACCTGGAACATTCAGTTGAAGCAGAGCCAAGCCACACACCCCTGTATAACAGAGTAGCAAGGTCTCCCACCATAGGGAATGGGCTCCAAAAAGCCAGCTCATTCACCAGGGATAGATCCTGATCCCTAAAAGAATCTCTTAAACAGACCAAGCTACACAACTGTCTCCTGCATGCAAAAGGCCTAGTTTGGTCCCTTGTAGGCTCCACAGCAGGTGGTCTAGAGTTCATGAGTTCCCATGAGCTTGGTTCAGTTGTCTCAGTAGATTTCTCCATCATGAACTTGACAACCCCTCCACACACACACTCAGATAATCCCTCTTCCCTCTCTGCAACTGGAGCTAGGCATGCTGCTTGGCTGTGAACTGTGGGCCCCTGCATCTGCTTCTACCAGTTAGTGGATGAAGGCTCTATGATAACAGGATATTTGCCAATCAGATTACAGGGACAGACCAGCTCAGGCACTCTCTCTCTCCACTATGGCTAGTAGTCTAAGCTGGGGTCATCCTTGTGGATTCCTGGGAATTTCCCTAGCATCAGGTTTCTCCCTAACCATAAAGGCTCCTGCTATCAAGATATCTCTTTCATTGCTCTCACTCCATCTCCACCCCACCCCCTCAGCTTGACCATCCCATTCTGTTCCCTCATGTTCTCATCTCCCATCCTCTACCCTCTACTGTCCCCTTGTACCCAGTTCATTCAGGAGATCTCATCTACTTCCTTTTCCCAGGGAGACTCATACATCCTAGCTTTGATTTAAGTCTATGACTATCCCCAGAAGCTACACTTCAATGCTACTATCTTTGCTCTGGTGAAATGTACAGCTTGCTTTAAGTGACTAATTGATAGCATTATTTTCACTAACTAAATGTGCTTATAATTTGGAAAGCGCCTGCAAATTGTGCTGCTGTATGATACTATTGTACTGACACATGCATCCTGAGTATATTTCACAATATGTGAAAAAAAACTTTCTTTCTTTTGTAAAGCAACATGAAACTTGTAAAAATAAAAAATCAGACTGCTACTGAACTCTCTGAGACTACTAAAATGTAAGTTTATTCCAGCAAGGCCATTGTGAAGGTAATTGCCCAAGAGATTGCTTTCTTACATAGAAAATTAGAGACAGAAAAACATTATTAAAGGTTAAAAACTTGTAGATTTTTGCATCTGCCAGGACATGTAGCAGTACTTGATCCCTGTATGGGATTAATGGCTAAATTGAATATCAGTTAGATTCAGAATTTAAGTTTAATTTCAAAGAGGCAGAATCTTGAAGGAGAAAGAGAGAAAAATATTCAAGATGTTTTATATTCAGGAATTCAGTGAGATTCCCAGTTCCTGAAATTTTATTTTTTAGAAAATTATTTCCCCCAAAAAAGGTAACATGAGGGGTTTATTGATTATATTAAATAAAAGATCAAAACGTTTGGATTGATGCTTTTGAAAAGTCTAGTTATCCACCCAAATTCACCATATGCATGTTATTCTAGAAGCTAGATATGACACGATTTAAAAGAAAATGCCTGTCACTAACTCTTATTCTTGAATTCTTAGCAAAATAGAAAATTATTTTTGTAGGAACATAGATGTGTTTGTGAATGTATTCATGTCCTGTGTGTAGATGTAATATGTGATTGGATATATTTGAAGACTAAAGGGGAGTCAAGATTAAAACGTTAATTGGACAACATTATTGAATGCCTTAATTACAGTGATTTCTCATTTGAATTAATTTAACAAATAATCAGCTTATTTTCCCTTTGGTCTATACTCTGCAGTCCTTTGGATTCAAATCTTGAGGTGCAGCTTTATTGATGCTACAGCTTCTCCATCTCTTCATTAATTTATAGGAATAGTGATTATACTCTGTCATGCAGCTAGACATTTTTTGGACAAGATGTCATCTACATTCATTAACAGCTCATTTATTTGCCATTATAAGTTTTGCATAAGTGAATTTTCCAGATAACCAAAATTAAATCCAATGACATTTTACTTTAACCATGTTGATGGAAAGGGCTCAAATTCCCTCATTTCTTAAAGAAACTATTCTTTAGAAGATGCCAAATGAGTCCTGAAAATCTTAAGGAAGAAATCTTGGTATCTCATGGGTAGAAATTAGACTGTAATGTGAAATTTAAATGAAGTACAATGAAATGAAACTTTTGAAAGACATTTAAAGGAAAAAAGCTGGTCACACGATAATACTAAATAGTAAAATGAGAATGCAAAGCTAAATTCTCTACCATCCTAGTAATTGGATGTAGAGCCTGGACAGAAAGCATGGACCATAGCAACCTATTAACATCATTTCCTTCTGAAGAAAGAACTAGAGATGATTTTAATGTAGTTTTCTTCAAAATTTCAGATTATTTACATGAGTATTTTTTTTATAGTTAGGTTCCCCCAAAGGCTGTTGTTTATACTTACTTGATAGATCATCAATTTGTCCCTTATTAGCCCATGCTTGTTGCATTTTAAGCAATGAACAAGTGACTATAAGAATAACTATCATTCATTTTACATGAAATAATTCCTGAGGGTATTTCCATGAAAGTACTATGCTTGAAATGTCTCAAGGTAAAAGTCATCTTCTAGCTTTCTGGTATTTCTATCTGGTACTTACTAATTTTGTACTAATTTATCACAGAGGCAAAGAGGTCTTCTAGGGGATATAATTCTGACTCCTATAGTTTACAAAACAAAATAAGAAACATGCTATTTACAATTCTCCTTTGAGTATACACGTTAGGTCAAAATGAATGGCCAAAGCCAGCCATCATGGGATTGACTGCCTACATTAATCGTAAGACCTGGAAATAAAGTTCAAGGATGTGTGACATGAACTATGATGTCTGCTAACAGCAAGGTCTTCTCTTCAGTTCTTTGTAAATCATCCAACAGCACATTGGTTAAAATGCTTCATAGTGGTTTCTAAGGGAACCATACTTGACTTTGTAGTCATTGAGGCCTGAGTGACCAAAAATGGTAAGTACTGTTGTCATAGAGGCAAAGAGGCCTTCTTGGGGGATATGATACAGATGCCTCAGCTGGTAACTATCATCTGAAAAGTAAAGTAAGAAACATGATAGTTACAGTTCTTGTCTGAGTGAACCCTTTAGGTCAAAATGGTTTGGCCATGCTGAAGCCTGTTTGAAATTGTTCAAAATGTTAAGATTTACTTTCTTTGAATGGTAGCAGTATAGATTTCTGTTGTCATCATTTGCTTTGAAAAGTTTTTTTTTCCTCTAAAAAGTCTACGTGTTCTTACAGAGTGAAACAAATATGAAATAAATTACATTACACTGGCTTATTTAATTTCTTCTAGCATATTTGAAAAAAAAGAAAAGAAAAAGAAAATTAGCTTATTTCCTGATATGACAGATGGATGTCTGGCAACTACATTTTAAAAATGATTTTAATAAACGAGAGTAGGCAAAATAATAACATTTTTCTGGCATTTAAACCTAATATAAATGAATAAAAAGACACAGTCTTACCTTAATGAAATATTTCAGCCAAAAAGTCATTCATTTTTATTTGTTATGTGGATAAATAAATGTGATTCTTCCCCAACTCCCCTCATTAATTCTACTTCTGTTTTTTCCCTGCCATTTACATTTCTCTCTCTGACTTTATTGTTCACTTCAAACAACAATCATAATTGTTCAAGTACATAAAATAAAAATGTTTGCCTTTGGAAGTAATGTCTTAGCATGTTGTATATTAATTTCTCATCTTTCTCCCTACTCATAAATTGAGAATGTATGAATTGTTCTATGTAGTCCATTAAACTTCAATAGATAGTATTCTAATTCTACAAATAAGTACTAGGACATATTCACAATTAATATAATTTTTTTTGAAATGTCTGTGTTACCACCCAACATTCAAAAGCACATTTCTCCGTGTATACACACTAAAATTTGTATTTTAGGCCATTATAAGTACTATAAGTACAGAGATTGTGTTTAAAAATAATTTGTACTTTTGCATTTGCAATTTTCTTGGTCAATTATAAACAAATGCACTTTTTATAGAGAACATTTAGATGCATTATTTCTTTGCTTAAAAATGTACTCTTTTTAAAAATAGAACATTAAAAGAAATGTTAATGTAGCCATCTTGTGGTTTGCATTCAGGCAAGGGGTGAATCAGTTGACGAATGGAAATGCAAACAAAATTTCTGAACTCCACTGACAAGATGTGCAATCCTGTACTCCCAGCTCTATAAGGATTCAATCAGGAAAGTGAGCTCTTACTTGGAAGATTAGGACCTAACAAAAGAAGAGGGTCTTCTAAATACATTTCAAAGTCAAAGCAATGTGTACAGCATGACTACCTCAACCCTCATTCTTGTGGTCTTGGGACATTCTTACTTACACAAAATGTTTTCTTTGTTGATGGTATAAAAAAATACTTTCATGCCCTTCTGTGAGTGACACGTTGTACATCACATATGAGAGCTTGGAGATAAGTGTGGGGTATGCTTCTGCTATCCTCCACTACTCCATATCCACGTCATTTGTCCCACAAAGAAGAGTCCAATTACTTGGGTCTGGTACTTAAGGCTGGTCCAAAATGCCTATTGCCTCATTGTCCTGAGATATCCATTCCATCAGCATGTATTGATACAGTCCACACTCAGTGCACAGAGCCAATGGATAGTCATCTTGAGAAAGGAAGTAGATGGTAATATGAGCATGGTGTAGTATTTATAGCCTCTTAATCTCAATGATGGAGGCTTTCAGGGCACGTTAAACTCTTGAGTATTCTTTCTCTACTTCTTAGCCTACTCACAGATTTCCATTTTTATTTTTCTCATTGTCAGTGTTTAATCAGCTCAGGTGAAAGTTTTAGCTTTTAAAAATACATACACACAATCTGCCAGTGGCTGAGAATTTGTAAAATACTGTTAATTCAATGTTTTTGGTGTAAACCCCCTAGAGAGAGTGGAGTGTGAGCATAATATGAGAATCCATGAGCTTCACCTTAGCTCTTCTTGGCTTCTTTCCTGCTGTAGATTGAGCAAACCTGGAAATGGGTATAAAATCCTATTTTTGGTGAGGTGAACAGAAAGACCTCCAACCCACAGCAAGCCCCAGTCTCGTGTAGCCTGCCTCTGTACCTGTCCCTGTCTTTTCTGGTACTAGGCTGCTGTCTTAGCTGGGAACCATTGCTCATGGGATCCCGTTATTTCCTGAATCAAGTGACATAGGCAGTGCTTACTCTAAGAGTGACATCATGGCTCATTCCTGACAATGACAAGGACAGGAGGCTTGCTCCCAGTCTTCTCTCATTCTCACTCTGACCAGAAGCACACCTGCCTAAATTCTCCACTTCCTGAGGTGGCTGATAGAGCTTAGGTTTCCTGCCAGTCATTCATTCTGTGCTTTTCTATTTATGGATATCAAATTATCCTAACTAGCCTTATCTCTTTCATTACCTCTATCTAGATACCTGTCCAGTTATTGCGTTCCCATCCTCCAGCATAAAGTGGACCCACTACCATATCTCAGTATCACTATTTGACCTCTTCATGGTACTATCTGTCTTCCTTGACCTCACCGACCCAAGAACGCAATTGCAACTACAATTTTTCAGCCCAAGTATGTCACAGTTGAGAAGCAAGGAGGCATCTTATGGCTTTCATTTTAAAGGTTTCAAATTGTATGGATTTTTCCCCCGTCGATTAATTCTGCTCTCAACCTGTAAACGCCATCTGGGATTCTTTAAGTTTTCTCAATCAGTGTCTGTGACTTGAAAAATAACCCCAGCTTTCTTCATTGTTGGCTGTTGGGAGAATTGGTGCTCGATTCTTTGTTCCGCTGTACCACCACCTGAGAGGCACTCCTCTATTTGGGAATGCAGAGACTGCGGTCTTTTTAATGGATGAGAGGACAGGGCAAGAAGCCTTGACACAGAACCAAATGGAACAGAAATGGGATCTAGGTGAGGCTGTTGGAGTTGGTGGGATTCTGAGAATTGTTTACGCTCCTCAAATACAAACCATACACGCATCTCGTATACATGCGTACACACAAACTGCACAGCTCCACCATGTATCTGCCAGACTTGTAACCCAGCCACCTCCACTTTCCCACAGGAAAGGAAGCTGGTGCCTCAGCAGGGGTAAATGAGCCTCCTGCAGGTTTAAAAAGCTGTTCCCTGATCCAAACCGGGGTGCTTGAACAGTTCTGATAATGAAATGAAATGAATTTTCGACTGTTATTGAAGCACTGCTCAGCAGACCCCAACAGGCATTTCCATTGGTGCTCACACAGTGTATGAGGCTATCACACATGTCCCATCTCTAAGATTTCTTGTTTTAGTTTGAGTATCACTTTCTTTCTGAGTAGGTCCTTTGAAAGGTTATCCACATCTGAGTATCAGAAGGGGTGCCCTGCCTGCTTCCTATGTGTTCCTAAGGCAAACACAGTAAGCTCTTCCTTCACCTGGGAAACCTCCCAGAAGAATCTCCAGATTGCAGAATGTCTAATGGCTGTCTAGGGGATGAGAGTAACAGTCCAGTGGCCTGCCTGAATACACACACACACGCGCGTGCACACACACACACACACACACACACACACACACACACACACACACACGTCTTGTCAGAACTTGTCAAGGATTTCCTGATTGGAAGGATTTACTTACCAATTCACAAATGTGAAGCCTTCTAAGTTTATGAGATTTGCATACAGGAGAAATTACATTTTGAAGGGTACACATGGCAATGAGTAAAATGCCAAACTGAGACAAACACTGAGAAAAATAACAGAAGTGTTCATTTTTTTTACTGAAATTAATATTTTCCTCTAAGAAAAAGTAAATCTCCTGTTCCTTCATGACTTAGTAATTTACCAAAAGATAATGTCTAATTGGCTAACATGCATATGAACATGTCTAAATCTATAGCAATCATAAACAAGGGCCTTGCAGATGAAAATAATATTAATTTTTTGTTTCAAAGTAAATATTTATTGCAAATGTAATGACTGTTCTTTAACATTTCCAGTAGACCTATAAATCAGTTTCATTGTTTTAGAAATCCATTTATTTTATAAATAGTACAACAGCAAAAATATTAAAAAACAAAGGAAAACATTTATTTTATTAACCATTCTCAGCTCTTAAAAAGCACAGTTGTTTTTTAAGCATGTAATGTAATGAATAGTTCTTAGCTGGAAGAACTGAGGTCAAAATACTTATTTTATAAATTAGAGATCTGACATTTTTTCTTTTTTGCTTTCAGGCATTTGTTGTATTTGATTCATTAAACATCATTTTCTTCAAGTCAAACTTCTACATAAAGTGTTATATTATTGTGTTTCAGAATGTATCTTTCTGCCCCTGCTGACTTGATGCAAAGTTTTATATGATTTTTTGGACAATATTCAGTTCCACCTAGTTAGTACACAAGCTAGAACTTTCTGGCTATGATAAGCCAAGTCTGCCCAAATGGGTTAGGAGACGTGAGCCATAGATGGACTGTAGCCTCATTACTATGTCATTAGATTTGATGTTAGAAACCCTAGGCTTTATTTTTTCCCAGTGTATGTTTGTGTTTAAAATCATCAGTCCATCATGTTATGTAAGATGGCATTAATCTATAGTTTTAGAACATGTGCTGAGTTTTCAAAATGTCTTTTATTTTTATATTGTTCCCCAAAGCATTGTGATGTCCTGGGCACAGACTGAATTTCACTGCAGAGTCTCTGTACAGTTTGAGTCGGGGTAGCACCTGTGCCCAACTTTATAGAACGCTGCAATTTTGTGCAACATATACTTCTAAGATTGAGGGATGCACCTGAGTGGCCAGGCATAATAGATACTAACTAATGCAGAACATGGCTATGTATATATAAAGATGGAGCCCACTGTGATTTTAATGATATCTGGTATGATCTTTATTCACCTAGATCTTATGACTCACAGGTGTGATCACTGCTGACTTTTGTGCCAGTAAATAGTAATGCTGCCAGACTAGAAGGAACTAGCTTTCCTTTGATCTTTTCAGCTTCTCTCCCTCCCTCCTTCCCTCCCTCCCTCCCTCCTCCCTTCCTCTGTCTTCCTCTCTGTCTCTATCTATCAATCTATTTATATTTCCTCCTTCCTTCCTTCCTTCCTTCCTTCCTTCATTCCTTTCTTTTTCCTTCCTCAAACACTTAGTGTAGCCTAGGCTGGTTGTGGACTCAATTATCCTCCAGCCTCAACTATCCCTATGATGGGATTTTTATCATAAGCCATCAGTCCAAGCTTCAATGGCAGTTACCATCTCTGCATACTGATGGCAATAAAGCCTCATCTCTTTAGGTAATTATACTAAAATAAAAATTTAATTCACATGAATGATGATCAGACCTAATTTTGGTATGGACATGAGTTCTCATTTTTCATTTTTCAATGGTTGTTCCCTTATGTGTATATGTTCAACATGTGTATGTTGGATATTTTAGGAACACTTTTGTTAATTCTTCCATCTATCTCTGAAATGGTAACAGTTCAATCATATTAAAAAGGAAAAGAAACTAAGTTGAAATAACTTAGGTGAAATAACTGCTTGGTATCACAAAGACAAAAGTGTGCCTGCCTCAGAAACATACCTGTGTCTTGATTCAGACTCCAATTTGGAATAGATGGCATTTAGAAGATGATCTCACTTCTTTGTGTCTCTTTTATTTCCCACATTGCCTCTGTCTCCAAAAGCTACTGGAACATCTTAGATGGAAACATCATAGAAGACACATAGGTGGGTAGGACCTGACAGCGATTTTACCTGGGGGAGCTACCACTCCAGCCAACGTTTGCTAACCAAAGCACAATCTATTATATGGATTTGTCATGTGTTCATTTCCCAAAGCAGAGAATGACTGACAGACAAGCTTC
This sequence comes from Sigmodon hispidus, assembly GCA_004025045.1. Classification (NCBI taxonomy): domain Eukaryota; kingdom Metazoa; phylum Chordata; class Mammalia; order Rodentia; family Cricetidae; genus Sigmodon; species Sigmodon hispidus. The sequence goes on from PVIH01004265.1 coordinate 24,137, forward strand.
CCCACACACTTCCAAGCTCCTTGGATCCCTTATATTAACTTTCATGTGTTTCCTTGAACCCTCTAAAATCAAAGTCATGTTAACTTACAAAGGAATTAGAATGATGTATATATCCTATAGAAAGTATCATCATGAATACTTCAGTGAGTATTCTTATATGCTATATCTTAATAAGTGAAAGTTAAAAACAGCTTTTGTCATTCAAATCAGGATTTGTTTCTGAGTTTCATTAAGAAAATAGTCTTTTTTTTATTTTGTATTTATCAAGAAAAACAGTAAATTGAATTTAAAATGCTGATAAGTTAACAATAACTATAAAGAAAATAAAAATCATAAGCATGACTTATCAAGGGTGATAATGCAAATAATTTGCTACACATAAAATTACTTTGTGTTCAGCTTTCCCTCTGGATCTTTTTTTTTATCCCTGTATATCCCCATTCAAGGTCCCTTCCCCCTCCCGCCACATCAGGTCATTTTTTCTTCTCCACAACTCTCCATCCCCTTCCTGGGCAGGCTGCAAAAATAGTCTTACAAACAAGATTTTGTCTGATTTTATTTTGTTTTCATTTGTATTTTTTCTCACTAGTTTTCATTGATTTAACATATTGTAAAGCTGACAGTCAGCCTAAAAAGTTTGAGATTTTAACTGTGGGCATGAAGGAGTCACAGTGGGAAGACACGGGGCACTGGATGCATGAGAGACACTGTTAGACTGGTCTTATGTGTAGGAAGCCCTGAGAAGATACTTTTAACTTAAATTTCACAGCAACTGCTTAACAGAAAATTTAACGAGTAAGCCAGGTTTGGCTCCTATGGGTCTAAGGATGAAACATGCTTTGGGAGATCTGCAAGTTTCCTTGTGAATTGGGAGAGACTGCAGAAGACCTTTGTTATCTAGTTTGGCACAGAAGCCTGAGTCAACACAAGAATGGAACAATTTGGCAAGTGGAGTCAGAAGCCAAGGATCAGAATCTAGAACAATGAACGTCAGCATGGTTTTCAAAAGACTAAATGACAGAGTTCTCAAGGAGACACCAGTCTCAGTACCAAACAGACTTTCACTAGGGAAACCTGTAAGCATCCCACAGATATCGTCAAACCAAGAATGAAAAAATACATAACCTGCCAATTATTTATGCTCAAGAGACAAATCTATCCAACAAAGTCTGAGCTTAACTGCAGAAATAAAGTTAAAATTAAACACTGCTTCAACACCAGGCATAATACACTGTAATTCTAATACATAGGAGGCTAAAAGGGGAGAGATAAGCTTTAGTTGTGCATAGGCTGCATAGTAAGACTGCATCTCACAAAAGGGAAAGGGAAGGAAGGCAAAGAAAAGGCAGCAAGAAGGGAAGAAAGGAAGGTGAGGGATGGGGAGGAAAGAAGATAGAAGGGGAAAAAAGAAAATTGAGGAGCTGAAGAGATGCCTCAGTCATTGAATTGCTTTCTATGTGAGCATGAGGCCCTAGTTTGGATCCCCAGCATCCACATGAAAAGCTGGGCATGGTGCTGCTCATCTATAACTCTGGCAGTGAGGATAGAGAGGCAGACAGATCCCTGGAGCTTGCTGGTCAACCAGCCTAGACAAATTGGTGAGTTCCTCAGCCTCTTGTTGTATCACTATCCTTTGTGACCAGCAGTGCAGTCTGTCAGACTGCCTAACCTTGTAGTGTTTTCCTTCTGTGCCAGTGAGCTCTGAGTGACATACACTAGTCATCCTTCCCTTCAGATCCATCCACTTGTCACTCAATAGACATGTGTTGGCTATTACTACACTGCAGAGACTCTCCTGAGTACTGGAGATAAAGAGCTGCACTAGACTGAGCACCTACTGGTGATATTCTACTTTCTGGAAGTTGAGGATTGCAAAGCACATCCCCGCCAGGTGGGCTTCTTCTTTCCATGAGCTTCCTTATGAAATCGACTAATTCCCAATATGAAGGGGAAATCTGCACCAGGCTCCCTCCTTTCTGTGTTGGTCATGTTTCATTGACCAAGGTATAAGTGTCTGGTTTTTGCTTCTTTTATGCCTCAGGTAAAAATCATTTGGTAACTTCATAATAACATCTGAAACATGAATTCTAGTTGGTATTTAATGAAAACTCTGAGCCAGATATTAGGGAAAACCTGGAATATCAGAGAGAAGAAACAGACCACAGTCAATTCTCACTCAGCCAACTTCTCAGGGTAAATGCTACCTTCAAGAGTCCTCAGCCTGACTTCTTGCTCTTAGAGAATGCCTGAATGTCTGCCTATGCCTGCCTTAAATCTCTTCCTGCCCAGTTGTTTCACTTCTGGTTTCAACTCTGCATCATAATCCTAGAGTTAGGATTAAAGGTGTGAGCTACTACTGTTTGGTAGTTAGGCCTTGAACTCAACAAAACACAGAAAGATCTGTCTCTGGAGTTATGGGATTAAAGATGTGGATCACCACTTGGTATTTCCCATGCTGAGATTAAAGGCGTGAGTCACCACTCTCTGACTCTCCTGTCTTGACTGTGGATAGATATGTTCTCTGATAGTCAGGCTAATTTCATTAAATATAAAATATATCACCACAAACGTCTATTGTTCACTAATTTCTTGGCCAAAAATAAGTTGTAAAGTTTGCCAAGAAAAACTTTCCATCAGACCCTGCCTCACTTCCATTTACCACTTTGCCTTTAAAGAAGGTTAGAAATATGAATATATTTTTATTTGCTCCCGTGCTGTCTTTCTGGCCAAGTTGGATTTATTTACATTGTTCTCGGCTGAAATTTAGTTTGCACATCCTTCCCTTCTGGTAGATTCCTGCAAATTCCTTGTGTTTAATACCATTCCTCCCAGCTGTGTTTCAGCACAGGGCTTTTTTTTGTTCAGAAGAAATCTGATTCTGTCTCCCCACAGCTGGACACAGCCCATACAGGAATGTGTTCGGCACTTGTTTAGAAAGAGGGATTTAGGAATGTATGGTTTCCAAGCCATAACAGCATAATTTGAGTGTAGAGAAATTCCTATGTTAAGTTGATTTTTACTTCTCTGATGTCAAAATAGCAAAGCTGAATCAGAAGTAACAGGAGTCTGAAGAGGAATGCACTTGCTTTAAACAGCCAAAGTGAGGCAGCTTGGTATTCCAAAGCAACCTACTGTTCAGCATTGATTGACTATTAGCATATTATAATTTAACCTCATATTGCAAAGATTCTTCATGTAAATGGTTTAGAAAAATCTGTAAGCAATTATTGTTAATAACAAGCAATTTGCAGCATCCGGGGATCACAAAACCTCTTACAAATGAGTAAACAATATCACTCAGAGCTTACCATCACAAGAGAGACACACTGTGAAGTTAAACAGTCTGACAAAGACTCCACTGGCAGATTCTGAGAACCGTGAGGCTACAAGATGCTAAGGGTCAACAGAATCCAAATCCTATAAACCATAGTAAGGCCATGGTTTCCTCTGCCCTCAATCCCCAGTGTTCCCATATCATCCTGTGACAGTGCCTTCTTTGTGATCCATCACTCTTTGAAGTGCTGAGCAAATATAGTCAAAGGCACTACAATGGCTGTCTAGAGTGGTGGATTTGAACACCTGCATGGAAGTAATGAGGAAAAGAAAACCAATTACTCCCCGAGTAATGGATTATTTCAATCAGTACATAAGTGACTAGCTGTTGTTCTCATGGGCTCCAAAGTGTCTTCTTCCTACCCTTTTGCTCTCTCTGTCAACATATTTCTCTGAAATTAGTCCCAACTCAGAGGGGGAAAAAAACACAGTAGAAGTAAAATAGAAAATAAAAGTACCTTTAAGTTCCCCCAAAACAAAGGAGAGATGATGCTATTACCTTTTGTAGAAGATTTTTCTCAAATTCTGCAAGGCAGATGCATTTGTGGAGAATATATGATGACCATAGGGCATGAGGGAATTCTAGGGGAACCCAGTGGGGTAGTTTTTAGACAAGATGGACAGTTTACAGCAGTGGTTACTGTATTACTCCTTTGATGGACAGAGCAAGTGTCACTCAGAAGGAGGTCCTTTTCCATTCTGCACAAAGGAGAACTGCTATTGGATCTACTGACTTTTCTAGTCATTACAAGCTGTTGGGGGAATATTGGATCACACCATGAACCCTGAGTGTGCATTTGTGTTAATTAAATAAAGTTAACCTTGGGTCAGGATGTGGAGTTAACAACTAGTTGATAGAAAGTAATCATAGAGCATCAGAGGACATCCGGGAGAGATAGAGAGACACAGGAAGTAGGAGGCAGGAATTTGCAATGGAGGGAGGGATTTGGAGTGGCACTGCTTTTTCTGGTTTGGTCAAACAGAAGCAAGGGCCGATTAGAGATGCTAGCAAGAAGGTTAGCTAATTGCAACCCAGCCCCACTGAGAGAGCAGGTTTTTACATCAGCCTTTGAATCTTGAGTCGTATTTATAAATAGAATGATAGAGATTAGTTAAAGCTACTGTTACCAGCAGTAACAGGGCAGGTGCCTGCAGGCACAGAATTCACACCAGCCTGTGGTCTGAGTGGCTAGGTAACTGCTAAAGATACAGGACAATAAGTCTGGAACAGGAGATTCGCCACCTTTTTTATGGAATGAGCCTTTGTCTATTGTTTGCTGAATGTCAAGACCCCATAAGATTTATATTAAAGACTTTTCTTTCTCTGATTCTCCTGCTTGCTCCTGTGCTGATCTCTTCTTGCTATAATGTTATTTGTATAATCACATCTGGACAGATCTTTTATACCCTCATATCTTGCAGGTGAGATTGTTAAATCCATCATCCTCTATGAGGCTCTCCTGATCCATTTAACAAAGAAAACAAAGAGAAAAGGTCCCCATTGCAGGAGTTTGCTGAATTTCTAAATGTCCACTACCTAAATATGTCTTCCCTGTGTGTGCGGTCTTGGCAGGTATAACTGTTTTGTTTTTAATTTAACTGTTGAGAGGGTTTTCTTGTGTCTCTAATTATAATGCCAATTCTTCAAGCCTGAAACTTTTCCCATCAGTTATCCAAAGCACCTAAGTACATTTCAAGACCTTTTGTAACTGCTCCTTTACAAACATTTTTAGATAATCTATCAACAAAAACACCCCTATTAATCACATCAGAATATATAGTCAACTATATATGACTTTTGCTGTAGTGCTTAGGAAGTTTGATGGTTTTGTTTGTTTTGAGGTTTTTTTTTAAGCTTTAAAATTTTTTAACTTTTATTTATTCTTTGAAAATCTCAAACATATACCCAATGTATCCTGAACATATTTACCCTCCCTGTCCCTACCACCAGCTCTTTTCCCAGGGCCCCACATCACATCTCTCTCCCATCTTCATCCAGGCTTCTTGTAACTATTTTTAACCTCCTTGGTCCAATTAGTATTGCCCACATGAGGATTAACTGTGAACTCACCTACTGGGGCACGAGAAGCCTACCTGTGACTACACTCCAGGACAAGTGACTCACCTTCATGAAGCTATAAACTACCAGCAGCATCTCAGCTAGAGGTGGAGCCTTAGAAGCCCCTCCTCAATCAGTGCTGGGATTTTTAAGTGGCTTACGCTTATGCAGATTCTGTGTGGGTAACCACTGGTATTGAGAGTTCATATGTACAATAGCAATGTCATGTTTAGAGAACAGAATTTCACATCACTCTTCCCAATCTTCTGGCTCTTGCCACTTTTTCTACCCTGTCTTCCTTGATGATCTCTGAGTCTCACAGAAAAGCCTTAACATGGAAGTCTCATTCATCTACACCTTGTAGGGCCAAGCATGACCCTTCCCTGAACTCTGAGCCATGAGACAAGGCCTGTGGATTGTTGGCTGTATATTCTGTGCTCAACACTCAGTTCCAGTAAGTTTCTGGTTTCCTGCATGTGGGGGTTAGGACAGGTGAGTTTAAGTTAGAGCAGGTGAGTTTAAGTTGTTTACCTCAAGTCAGTAATTTTCCAGCCACTTGGGAAATTTCCACTGTGCTCTGTCCCAGGTATGTAAGTCTGACCCAGAGTCTCAATAAACGGCATTCTCATTGCGCGAATGACCCAGGAGTCTTGTGTCTTTTAATCTCCAGGCCCATGCCTGACTTGTCCATGACCCAAGTAACACAGGCATTATACAGCTGAGCATGCACAATACTCATCACTTTGAATGGTAATGCATGCATCTCTCCATTAACTAGTGTCTACTGTAATAAGAAGCCTCTTTGGCCAAGATTGAGAGCACCATGAATATATGGACACAAATATAAATATTTAGAAGGTAATATTTTGACAACATAGCTTTTTAGAATGACAAGATTGATAGATTCTTCCTCAAGGTTTATAGCTTACTTTGTTTTTAACCATGTTTCCTCTTATGGATCAGGTCTCAAATCCACTCATACAAGTGGTTGGTAACCCCCTATAAGAGTTTTACCACTTTTGCACCAATGGTATATCATGATTGGCATTGTGTTGTAGTATACAGGGCACAATGCTTCGTAAGACCATTAACATCTTTTCTCCACTGGAATCTTGCATGGCATCTTCCAGTACCATAAAAAGCTAGGCAGCAAGGTGAAATTCTTCATAGTTCAAAGTTGATTTCTCTGTGTCCTGCAATCAAAGTGGGTGGTATCTTCAGGAATGAATCTTATGACGAAGCTTATGAAGCTATGGTGGGCAGCCAAGAGCATCACAATAGCATATTGTAGTGAGTACATCTAGGGCCTCTCTGACTAGTAACTCACAGATATCACAAGGAGGTTATATGTGCAAGTAGGCACTGAGATTTACCCTTAAAAACCAATGTCTTCTGTGAGCAGTATTATACACTAAGGGGTATTATTTCTGTTTCAGCACCTCAAAAGCAACTTTCAATTAGCTTAAAAACTAGTAGGATTTTTTCATAAGGCTTTTTCATATGTCTTTAGTTTTGGTTTAATCACTCTCCATTTGCCAACCTATGTTCCTTGCTGCTCTATTGACAATAGCTAGAAAATGAAATGAACCTTGGTAATTTTCTGTCAACTCGGCACAAAATAGGGTATGAAAGGAGAGAGCCTCAATTGAGAACATGCCTTCATAAGGTCAAGCTATAGGCAGGCAAGCCTGTAGGCCAATTAATTAATACTTAATTAGTCATTGATAGGGAAGGGCCCAGTCCACTGTGAGTGAGGACAACCCTAGGCTGGCGGTCCTGGCTTCTGTAATAAATCAGGATGATAAAGCATAAGAAACAAGCCAGTAACCAGCACTCCATCCTGGCCTCTGCATCAGCTCCGACCTCCACTTTCCTTTCTGCTTTGAGTTCCTTGGCTTCCCCCAGTGGACTGTGACTCAGGACACATAAGCAAAATAATACCTTTCTTCTCCATGATGTTTTGGCCTTGGTGTTTCACCACAGCAACAGTAACCCTAAGTAAGACAAACATAAGTCCTCTTCAACAAATAAATGGATAATAAAAATATGGTGCCCATACACAATGGAATATTACTCTGATGTTAAGGAAAGATAAAATCATAAAATTTATGGGATAATGAATGATACTGGGAAAAAAATTATACTGAGTAAAGTCACTCAGGTTCATAAAGACAAACACTACATGTTCTCTATCATTTGAGGGTCCTAGCTTTGAATATTTTGTTTTGTGTATGTAACATGGAATACACATGGAAGCTAGGGAACTATAAACAGTCCATTGGCAGGAGAAATGCATTTATGGAGACGGGTCAGCAAAATACAGAAGAGTAAAAGAGACAGCCAGAACAGGAAAGGGCAGAAGAGCTCAGGCAGGCAATGGAGTGGTAGGGATGATGGCTGACATGAGTGGTCTGCTGAAAACTTAAAGAAAATAAATTGAACATGAAGAAGCTATTTGGGAACCTGTGAGATGTAATCCTGGCAGGAAAGTCTAAGAGTAGAGGATAGCAGACCATATGTGACATAAAAGGACATAAGGAGACAAAGGTTAAAGCTGAGATGGGGGCAGCGTGTGGTAAGGAAAAGTAGACATGCACAGCAGCTAAAAGTTTAGTAGCCACATGCTAGGAGGAGACTTGCTTACTATGTTGATTTGAATTTAGATGGGAATTCCTAGCATTTTTTTCTCACTGAAATTACCTAAACGTTATAAAATAAACATTGTATGGCCATAGCCAGACAATAGGCAAAAGTGACACTCTGTTGGTCACCATTCAAAGAAGAGAATTAACTCTTGCAAGCTTTCCCCTACCTCCACAGCTGCACACACAAAAGAAAAAGTGTAAGGAAAAGAAGAACATTAGCAGTCTCTGATATACCAAGAACGTAACTGACGTCTCCTTTCACAGAGGTCATGCAGGACTTCAATAACTCACCATTTTAAGGAAGCACAAACAAAGTCTTTACATCACATGGACATCTCAGAATTTTTCTTGGAAATTTCTTTGAGAAACACAGTATCTGCACCTTTTTCCAAATACACTTGAAAATGACATTTCAAATTATCTTGGGGGATTGGTGTCATGCACATGTAATTCTGTAATGTCAGAACTTACTGAGTAGCAATAAATGCACCAACTTGAGAGTTTCATGGCTTTAATTTGCCAGGTAGTCCATTTCTTTAGAGGTCTGTTGCCATTGGAAAACTTGGTTCCTTATCTTTCAATTTTAACAACCAATATTAATTTGGACCACATTACATATAATCAGTGTTTGTGTATGTACATATATGTGTATATATGTATGGTTATGCATGTGTGAAGGTGTAGGTTATAGAATGGCTACAAAAGTATTATAGAGACCACAAAGGACAAAGAGGTAGAAGAAGTAGAGAGCTGATTCAAATGTGGATAGTCATCACAATGCCAGCGAGATATAGTTGAACTCAGTTGCAGATATGCTGAAAATAGGCAGAGCTGCTTGGAGTTGCAACCCCAATGAGCTGCAATGTTGCACTAACTCACAGAGTCTCAGGATCATGGACATGCATAACTATAAAGATTAGGCATAGACCATAAAGGTGAAAGCAAAGCCAGGTATGGATATATTGTTAGATGGATGGACTGACTGACAGTAATCCAAGAGCTACATCAGCAGTGAGAACTGAGCTGAGCTAAGGCCCATGTATGGGACATTGGGAGTTCTTTGCCTGTCAGTCCATTGACACATACAGCAGATGGTCAAATGACAAATCAATGGATCTATCCCCATCCCAAATGTTAGGTATCATTCTTTTTATGGGTTCCCATAGAGGTTCTTGTGCCCTGTGTCATTCTGGTGTTGGTAAGTTCTTAGAACTTCTATTTTTTAAGATAGTTTTACAATGCCCATATGTTCATAGTCTCCCAATCTACTATGAGTTTTATTCATAAATAATTTATCAGGCCGTGCCTCATGGTTGGTGATGATGTCTTCAGGAACAAACAAAATGCAGAGTCATTCTGCCTCTGCATTGCCATCTAAATGGAGCCAAATCCTGCTTTCTAAAATGGAGTCTCCCAGGCAAGACACAGCCTGAAAGCCATGATTTCACAAAAACAGGGGTGTGACTTGTAGCCAGGCACAGCCTGATCCCTACATTGGAGGCTCCACAAAATGTAGAATGCAGCCCAACAACTTGGCCAACTTGAGCATCTTTACAAAATATGTGGAAATAGACATTTGCTGTGACTATCAGCTCAAAATCTTTTATAATAAGATTTCTTGATTTTGGTATTTTGTAAAGGCTCTGCAAACTATGCCTCTGCTTTTATTCTGTATAATAGTGTACGCATGGCATTTCTTTCATTTTTTTTCAGGCTTTCATATCTGGCTTATACTGAAAATTCTTTAAAATGTTGATTAAGGATTGGCTATATTAATTCCCCCAGTACTTGGAAAACACATTGAAACACTGAGGTCCAGGCTTTGCAGATTATGGTAGACATAATATATTGCAGAATCCATAGCAACAACAAATGTAGAGAAAAACCTGATGGCCTCCTAATAAGAGTTTCCTATTTTTGTGTTCAGTGTTGCCTTTAACCACCTTGATCTTCATCAGGCTGAAGTCACCACTTTCCCTGGAGAGTTAACATCAAAGCAAACTGTCTGACAGGGTTATTGCTTTTAACAACTTTCTCAATTAAACCTAGAGAGTTCTTTTTATCCGTCTCAAATTAAAAATTTATGTCCTCACCCAGACCAACCATATGCCCCTAGTTTTAGGATCTTCAGGCCACACACCCCATACTATTGTTCTAAGAACTGCATATGCTCACACCTGAAATAACTACAAAGTCTCCCTCCACAAGTCAGGCACCAATCAGATCATGCCTGTTCCAGTCCGCTACTAATTGATCACACGTGCTGTGCACATGGGAGAAAGTGCATTACTGCTCAGGGTTTCCTAATCACTTCCAGAAACAGCCTCTCCAGAATTCATGAATCACAGCAAGCATGTGTCAAGGCTGTAATTGGGAGATTATGCCTCTTAATTGTTATTTATTTTAAATATAGTCTCCTTGGAAAGAAATGCTTTCTGAGGTCTTAGCCACTCAAAGCACAGATGTCCATCCAATAACATCGGTGTCCAATTGGAGCTTTGCAGAAATGTAAAATTAGTCTCCATCCAAACTTGGAAAATCCACATCTCACCTTTAACAAGAAGCTGGAGTGACTCTCATCTCATTAAAGATGGAGAAGTTCTGAAACCTGGGAGACCAGCAACAGGGTCAAATCCCCTTTTATAAAATTGAAGGTTGCTCACTCTCTTCTGACAATTGATTTTTTTCTTGTCACACAGTAATATATATGTATGTATGTATACACACACATAATTAAATCAGTTTAAGTGATACTACCAAATTGCAGACTCCTTTCCCCTCAAATAAATATCAGACATTGCAACAAACAGAACATATAATGATTGCCCAGTTCCTTCCAAATGTGTTTTTGGGCCTGAAATATGCTTATTTATTTTGATTTGGCTACAAATTATAGAGAGGTATCCTGGACCCTTGTCATTTATGAGAACTTCCTTGAAAGCCAGTCGCCCGAGGAAGTAAGAAAAGGGATTGGAAAAATACTTCTGTTCAAGCAGCAATCCTCCTGTTTCCGCTGCTTTCCTCACCACTGAGACAAAATACCTGGCAAAAGCAACTTTAGTATGTGTTTATTTTGGTTCACGGTTGTAAGCCACCATCCAACAGGCTCGCCGGGCCGGAGGCCATCAGAGTCTGCAGTCAAGCCCGAGAGAGACAAGACTAAGTTTGGTGCTCAGCCCATTTCCTTCACTTCCTCGTTTCATTCAGTCCGGGTCATAGCCAGTGAGATAGTGCCACCCACCACCCATGCTAAGGTAGGATCGTCCTAGCTCTTTCTTCCATTAAAACTCTCTGGAAACACCCTCATTCACAGGTCAGAGACGTATCTCTGAAATTATTCTAAATTCAGTCAAAATGACTCTTGGTCAGTTTTGATTTTCAATAAAAAATAATTTATCTTAATTATTAATTTAATAAGGATGAAATCCAGGGCCCTACTCCATTCTAGGCAATTGTTCTACCATGGTACTGCTGCTCTCCTGACCCCCTAGAAGTGGTTATTTTAAAGCAGGAACTGACATGACAGACCTGGGCAGTGTTTACCAGCCTGAAGACTAGCTACAGCAGAGTGCTCTGGTCCCTGTCTTCAGCTGTCATATTTTTTTACTTCACTGCTTACTTTAGGGAATCTACAAATAAACCCAAGCCTAGAGAAAAGGACCATTCACTGATCAGATATAGCAAAGAGCTGAAAGAAGAGAGGCATGGCACTAAGAAAAAGCTTTCAAGTTTTAATGAACTTCAGATATTGGTCACGTGTTTCCGTTTGATCCTCTGCAAACCACTCACCATGGGAGGCCTGTACCTTTCTTCCCATGGTATTGCTGTCTCTGGAAACAGCTTTTTCTAACTCATCCTTAAAAGCTGTCCTCAAAATGACCTAGTGAACATTATGAGGCTATGGCAGCATGATCTTATTTATCCTCCCGGCTAATTTAAATGTTCTTACCTCACGTGAGATTGTCTCTTACATTCCAAACTTAGATTCTAAGAATCTTGAACCATTTCTCTACAACTGGAAAACAGACGGTTCAAATATGTTTTGCATCATCTGATTGTTTAAAGGTTGGTTCCCCAACAGTGTTAGGCCAGTAGATTTGCAAAGTAGTTCTAGACAACAGCAAAAGAACATCAACGTCAGAGTTCAGTTTGTCTTTGTGAAGAAAGAGAATGTATGTACGGTGAAGATAAAATAAGCCTGTATGTATGATTTCTAGTAGCAGTTTACACACACAAAACCCAGGCTATTCAATCAACCATCAAGCTTCACCATGAGCTGTACGGTATTTGTGGAATGATAGAAATAATGAACTTGATGGCTAGGAAATTGGACAATTTCTCAAAGTCTCAATATTCTTTAGCCTTTACTTCTATATCTTGGTTCTCTGTAAATAAAGCTAGAAAAGGAATCATTAAGATGCCCCAGTGAAGGCCACTATATGAATAAGTATGTGTTTGCATAGGAGAAGGGAGAGGTCTATTTCCAGATGCACATGCGTAACATGCCAAGACACTTTAAGCATGTATTTTGCTTATTTTCTTATAACTCCAACTGAGTTGTAATATTTTGAATGGCCATGTCTGCTTACCTTTATCAGTGTGAACCTTTAAGTATTTATAGTAGTACACTTCGGCTGCCAGTCCATGTGGAACAATTCTAGAACATTTTGACTCCATCACAGGAATAAAGGCATGTTTGCACTTACAGAGGATGTTTCTGGGAGCCTGAACTAGAGTGTTATTGTCTCTTGCAGCAGTGTAGGTACCATGAGCTTAAGAGCTGAGTTGTTATGGCAACTGCAGCCCCATTGCTGGGAAGTCAGGGATCATGATACAGTTCCAAAAGCTAAGGGTTTGTATTATGTCTCTAGCAAAGTCCTATGTTTGGAGTCTTGCTGAGGAAAACACAAAATAGATACCAGGAGGCATCAAAGATCACATGTGACCACCAACTAAGCTGCTGTAGCACCAGCAGAATCAGGTGTCCCTAGAGACTTTTCTGAAGTCTCCAGGATTGAAAAAGGAGAGTAGTGACTATGAATGGTGAGTTTGAAGATATATCACCCAGATGCAAATTTGATCACTTCCATTTGAAACTATATAAAGCATAATTAATACCTTCTCTACCCACAGAATTTATCTAACTAATATTTAGGCTTCAGAGGACACAGAGATGAGAAAAATCTCTATTTTTGATCATTTTGCTGAAACAATAATATTATTAGGCTCTGTCTCTGTAGCTGAACTTATAAAAGTAATTTTTTTAAAAAAATATATTTATCATTTTATATGTATGTATGTGCCTGCATGAATTTATATACAATACATGCATGCAGTAGCCTAAAGAAGCAAGAAGAAGGTGTTGGATTCCCTGAAACCAGTTACAGACAGATGTAAGCTTCAATGTGGGTATTAAAATTTATTACTAGGTCCTTTACAAGAACAGTAAGTGCTCTTAACAGCTGATCCATTTCTCAGTCAAAAAAGTTTGACTGTTTTAATCATGTCTCCTAAAGAATCTTATAAAATGTAATCGTAATTACTCTACAGATGAAGAGGTTAGAACTTATGAGGTTAAATTCCTAAATGTGACAAAATTAGTAAGGATTCAGCTATCTCACAATCTCACAGACAGGCTGTAAATCCACTGAGTGCATTCAGTAGACAGTAGCCAGAGGTTGTGTCTGAAAGAATTGCTTGTTACATATGACCATCAAGACCACAGCAAATAGACATTCTGTGTCAGCATAAAAGTACTCAAGAAAAGTGTGTGTCTACAGTTATGCAGGTGTGTATCAGTGAAGTTGCTCCCAAGAATGAAGCACCAGGGAGGTACTGGAATATCTTAGCAGTAGAGAAAAAGATATATATATATATATATATATATATATATATTATTAACAATAATCTTTCCTATAAGAATTTATAAGAAATTGCTTTTGTCTTTCTCTACAGATCTCAAATAATTGCCCTAGCTTTCTTTTAATTAGTTTTTTTATCTACTTAAAAAAAGAAATTGGGTAATAATTTTGGTTTCTTGTTTGCAGAAGAGGAAAAAAACATTAAGCAAACTTATGTTTCAAGATTACATAGAATGTCATAAAAAACAGCTGCTATAGGTTTGGACCTGAAGTTTCTTTAAGCCCATGGTTTGCTCACAAAAGAGGCATCATACATAATCACTGTCCTGAATACAAAATCTAATGTGCTCTGTATAAATACTGCCATCAAGTCAATTCAAGACCACATTCTCCTTTTTACAAATCCAGAGTCTTTCTCAGAGAGGCCACAAGGATACATTTAGTTTTCGAGTATGGTGTAGTAACACATTAGCCATGGCTTCCTCAGTAAAACTGAGATCTCAGCATATTGCTTTCAGAAACTTATTAAGGGCCCATTGGGTCACTTCTTGATAAAACCCATGCTGGAGACTAATGCCCATATCTTTCAAAGCAATGTAAAAAATATAACACGTTGCCTCCATCTAGCCATTTAGCCACTCATCTAGGGATGTAGCTGAGTCAGTTTCCCACTTACTTGCCTTTGAATTGTCTTGAGATATGGGTAGTTCAATGCCCGTACAGGGATATTTACAATGTGATGTGGGATGTCTTTCTGCATGCTGTGAATTATCATTGGATAATAAAGAAACTTCTTTGGCCTATAGCAAGGCAGCTTAGAGTTAGGCAGGAAATTCAAGCATAGATAAAGGGGAAGAAGGGCAGAGTGAGAGAAAGATGTCAGGTAGACACAGAGGAAAGAAGACAAAATGTTGCTCTGAAAAAAAGGTACTAAGCTACTTAGCTAATCATGGCTTATTTTAAGGGTTATCAAGTAATATGCCTGACCCACAGGTCAATCAGCCTGCAATTAATATATGACTTTGTATGATTATTTGGGATCATGCAGCTGTGGACAGTCTATTTAGGACAGCTGGTCCAGATCTTGGGGCTAGTCCAGGCCAGAAACTTCCTACTACAACAAGGTTGTGTAATAGAGCTTTCTCCAGATTCTTCAGTATCTAATTTCCTGTCTTCCTCAGTATCAGGCATAACCCAAGTCATATAACCATTCCTTTTCCCTACACACAAAAGAGTATATTTCCAGAGGTTTCTTAAACCAGTTGAGGCCAGCCACTCATATATAATCAATAAAGCAGCAGCAGATGTCCTCCTGTGTGCAGCTTCCCAGGAGCATCCTTCAGAGCTGGAGGCTTGACCTTCCCCCTTGTCCTTTGTGTTGACTAGAGTATGAACAGATCAGCTGACACATCCTAAGAACTTTAGATTATAAAAATCACCGTGAATAAAGTCACAGATGAATGAACACAGCAGAAGGAAATCAGGCCACTACCTCAGCCTCAGAATTTCTTAAGGAGACAAAGAAATAATCATATTAATATATAAAATATATATTATATGTAATATATAAAAATATATAATATATAAATATAAATATATTAATAAATAGAATGCATGCAATTCTCCTGCATTCTAATTCCAGTGGCTTAACCTAACACAAGAGGCACTTCCTCTTGGACTTGACCGTGTGTGTAGTCCCAGGGTCTGTAATTTCTCTTGGTTTCTCTTTAGAGTTGCTGATATATAATTACTACCTGGAGCATTTAATAGACAATTTATCAGACTTATCTTCTGGTATTTCCCATGCTTCATCATCTTACACGATTTGATATATTAGTTGCAATTTGACTTTTCATGTACTTTCATGTATTAAATTTTACTGTCCTACCTAATTGGGAGTTACTTCTGTTGATGAGGTTTGCTCATGAATTAGAGACAACCAAGTCTTAACAATAACTTGAAGAGACACTTAACACTTTTAGCTCAGATACGAAATTTGTTTTATAGTCTATACTTTGTAGATAAAATTTTACCAAAATAAATTAGCATGATTTTTTTCACTTTTTTTATTTAAAAGTATTTTTTGCATACCAACCACAGTTCCTCTTCCCTCCCCTCCTCCCACTCACCCCCTCCTCAGCTTTCCCCCACTCCCCATCCAGTGATGTGAGTTTTTTTTTTTTGTATGTTGTGAATATCATTGGTTAATAAAGGGACTGTTTGGGTCTATGGTAGGGCATCTGATAAACAGGCAGGAAATCTGAGCTCAGAGAACAGGAAAGAAGGGCAGAGTCAAGAAAGATGCAATCCAGCCTCAAAGAAGCAAGATGTAAAGAAATAGGTAAGCCACAGACCACATGGCAAGACAGATGAATGGAAATGAGTTCGATTAACATGCAAGAGCTAGCTAGCAATATGCCTGAGCCATAGACTAAGCAACATGTAATTAATATAAGCACCTGAGTCATTTTGGGGGTGCTAAGCAGTGGTGGTCCAGACCATAGAGCTAGGCCAGACCAGAAAACAACACAACAAGCATGTTTCTTTTGATATTTTTTATTTAAAAATATTTTTTTGCATACCAACCACAGTGCCCCTTACCTCTCCTCCGCCTGCTCATTCCACCTTCCCAGCTTTCCTTCACTTCCCATCCACGTCTCAAAGAAGATAAGGCCTCCCATGGGGAGTCAACAAATCTTACATAGCCCCTTCCCCAGCTCCCCTGTATCAAGGCTGAGCAAGGTATCCCTCTATAGGGAATGGGTTCCAAAAAGCCAGTTCATGCACTAAGCATAAATCATGAATCCACTATCAGAGGCCCCACAAACAGCCCAAGCCACACAACTATCCTCCACATCCAGAGGTCCTAGGTCCCATGCAGGCTCCCCAGCTATAAGTCCAGAGTCAATGAGCTCCTAGTAGCTTGGATTAGCTGTCTCTGTTCTTTTCCCATCATGATCTTGATCCTTTTGCTTATATAAATCTCTCCTCCCTCTCTTCAATTGGACTGGCCCAGAGACTAGCTGTGGATCTCTGCATCTGCTTCCATCAGTTTCTGGATGAAGGTTCTATGATGACAATTAGGGTGGTCATCAATTTAATTATAAGAGAAGGTCAGTTTAGGTACCCTCTCCACTATTACTTAGAGTCTTAGCTGGGGTCATCCTTGTGGGTTCCTCAGAGTTTCTCTAGCACCCGGTTTCTTAGTAACCCCAAAATGGCTTCCTCTGTCAAAATATCTCTTTTGTTATTTTCCCTCTCTGCCACTCCCCCAACTCTACCATCCAATTTCCTCATGTTCTCTTCCCACTTCCCCTTATCCCTCTCCTCCCCAATCCCAGCAAAGATCCTAATTTACTCAGAAGATCTTATCTATTTCTCCTTCCCAGGAGGATCCATGGATGTCTCTCTTAGGGTTCTTGTTACCTAGCTTCTTTGAGGTTATGGATTGTAACCTGGTTACTCTTTGCTTTATGTCTAATATCCACTTATGAGAGTACATACCATGTTTGCCTTTCTTATATCTGTATTACCTCATCCAGGATAATTTTTTTCTAGTTCTATCCATTTGCCTGCAAATTTCAAGATGTCATTGTTTTTCTTGCTGCTGCATAATACTCTATTGTGTAAATGTTCCATATTTTTTATCCATTTTTCAGCTGAGGGACATAGAGGTTGTTTACAGATTCTGACTATTACAAATAATGCTGCTATGTATATAGTTGAGCAAATGTTCTTGTTTTCATCCTTTGGGTATATGCCTGTGGTAATATATTGTATATTTAATGAAATCAGCCTGGAATATCAGAGAAGAGAATCACCCACAGTCAAGTCATGAAGGTCAGACAGTGATGAGCCACATCTTTAATCCCATCACTCAGGATGACCAAGTGGTTACCCATGCCTTTAATCTCATCACTGGGTACAATATATCACCACATATGCCCAGGATGACCAAGTGGTTACCCATGCCTTTAATCTCATCACTGGGTACAATATATCACCACATATGCCCAAGAGTGGTATTGCTGGATCATGAGGTAGATTGATTCCCAGTTTTCTGAGAAACCACCATACTAATTTCCAAAATGGCTGTACAAGTTTGTACTACAACTAGCAATGGAGAAGCATTCACCTTATTCTACATCTCCTCCAGCATAGGCTGTTATCAGTGTTTTTTATCTTAGCCATTCTGACAGGTGTAAGACAGTATCTCAGAAATGTTTTTGATTTGAATTTCCCTGATTGCTAAGGAATCTTTAAGTGTCTTTTGGTTACTTGAGATTCTTCTGTTGGGAATTCTGTTTAGATCTATACTCCATTTTAGCATGATTTTTATGTGTCTGGCTTAAATCTCTAAAATGGCTTTAGGTGACTCAGTTTCTGCACCTGAAAAAAGGAAATAATAATATAACCTATAACCATGGGAAATTTGTTCTATAATTAGTTTCATTAACAAATGAAAAACAAAGACCTAGAGAAAGTACATTCTTCAAGGTCACAAACCTAATGAGTATGGATGTAGTCTCACTTCCTGGTACCCTGTGATCTCAATAATACTGCTTTCCTGAAGATGCTGCCAGGGCAACAATGATGTTTCTGCTCCATCTCTCCAAATGTTCTTTGAAAGGTTACCATCTACACCACTCATTCCACAATGACTCCCTTGTACCCATGAAAACTTAACAATGTGGCTGCCTAGACAATATTTGCATATAATGGCCCCATCAATATGCCAACATGGATGAAGAAAATATCAAAAAGTCCTTACCCCTAGGCTAGAAGTAACTAATATCGACTGTGAGAAAAGGAGTCAATTTTCTCCAGAGACAAGCTACCTGAGATTTCAGATGATCAGCCCTAAACACAAAACTAAATGAACTTAGTAAGAGATATATGTACATGTGTGTGCATAAACATACACACACACACACACACACACACACACGTCCATGCACACACGCACATGAGAACAAGAGTTTATAAATTTGAGAGGGAGTGTCAGGAGTATGGGAGGAGTTGGAAGGAAGGCTTTATTAAAATGATGTAATTCTAAAAGAAAATTTAAGTTATATTTTTTAAAAGTATATAGCATTTTAGGAGCCAAACATTCCATGTATTAAAATCTAAAATTAGAGAAAGTTATAAAGTCACTTTAAGTTATCTTCAACATTCAAAGATACATGGTATATGAAATTTAAGGAAATATCCAAAATATTCATCCAAAGAAATGAAACTGCATTAAAACATTACTACAAATCCCTCTTGTTATGAAGATAAGCATAGTGTCTTGTGGTGGCCAAATAAGCATGAAAGTTCACAAACCGTTTTGTTCCAACTCCCCCCCCCCTCTAATTCTGGGAAGTATTATTGTTATTTATTGTTACCGTGTTCTCCTGGGAATGGAGCCCAGAGCCTCAGGCATGATATGCGATTGTTCTAGAGAGCTACATACTCCGCCATTGAGTCCTGGTGAAGAGGAGTCTGTTATTAATCCCCACTTTTCCAAGTAAGGTGTTAAGGTTAGAGTTGGAAAGTGGCCATCTCAGGGTCCCATGAACTGCACTCAGCTGACCTATCTGTTTTGAGCTTGAACTATGGTCTCCAGACCATCATACAATGCAGAATTTCCAATATCTTAGTAGTGATCAATGGCAGAATTCAAACCCTAAAAACCTGGCATATTCCAAGCTCTCCTGGAAAAGTCAAATGAAGAACAACTGCAGGTAATACATTGTACGATTATGTCAAGTAGAAATGTATTCATCTTCAGACTGGAAGTTTTTAAAGAACAAAGGAATATACCCAAGATTCCAATCTTTGTGGGCATTGTTAGATGTGGGTAGAAGACTGAATTCACATTGAAAAAAACATAGCAAAAAAACACTCAGTTTTCTTCACTAACCAAAGAAACCATCCAGAATGGGGGAAAAATAAATAAATAAATAAATAAATAAATAAATAAATAAACTCTCTCCTTTCCAAATGCTGACATGCGCAGTGGCTTCTACCACCTCTCCCTGCAGATTCCTTCCTAGAATTAAATCCTGAGTGTGGAACCTCCAGATTTTCAGAGACTTGGTACATGGAGACACTGTCCCCCATGATGCAGACCCAGGTGCAGAATAAACTAATATTCTTCCTAATGTGTTCCCCTTTTTAATAATAAGGGGGAAGTAATAATCACTTTTTAAATAAGTTTTTCCCCACTTGAATAAACATAGTTCCTGAGTGGGGATCTCTCTGGTCCAAAAAATAGTGTTCAAGCCTGTTAATGACTGACCCCCATAGTTTACTAATCACATGCCCATCTTGCTGTGGTGGATTAATATTAATACTTGGCTCACTTATAAGAACTATTTATTATAATATTTTCAAATTAACAGTTGACTGCCATTCAGTGTAACTTCTTCTGGGGGCAGGATTTTCATACACCACTAATTAAACTAAGTAATTCATCTGTTCTAAAGTTGCAAGAATTGGGATTGTGAAACTAACAGTTTTTGCTTCAAAATTGCTATATACTCATGTACAAAGTTTCTATATAATGTGATGAAATAATTATTGTAATTAGCATCTTAATTTGAATTTAGATGCAATTTTTTTTCTTTTTAGAAATCTAAATTAATTCCCTGGGAAACTGATGAGAATTTTTCAAAGTAGAAATAAATGTCTGTAATAAATCAAGAGATAAGGGAACAGGAAGAGATTATTCTGCAATTAAAGTTTACTAAATTAATTCCACTTAAACTCCTTAGAGTTTAATGTGAAAAACTAAGAAGTGTGTATCTTCTTAGATTAAAAAACCATACACTGAAAATTTAAAGGCAAAGAAGAAAAAAGAGACACATAATCAATATTTCCCTAAACACTAATCAGAAAATAAATGTTAATATTCCTCTCACAGTTTGATATTAAAAATATAAATAAAAGACACCAAAGTTGAGTAAATTAAATGGAAGTGTGGACAGGTGATTGGAAGTTGAGTGTATTTGTTTTACCCAAATGAATGTAAATTTCATTAGTTGATAATTAAAAGGAAATTATATAGACATTACAATTACTGCCAATGGCATAAATTATGAAGCTGGATGGCAAAATAATTTAGGAACTCATGTCGCTGTTACTATTGTCAAACTGGTTACCAGAGAAACCTACAATAAGTAATCTACTCTGTGACTATGGAAATGAGGCCTTGATGTGTTGCAAGGCTGTTAAAGCTAATGTCATTCTATAAAACAATAATGTTAAACATTATTAGTTTTTTAATTATGTCAGTTAATTGGAATTGTTCCTGTTAATTGCCTATGATTCATCTCCAGATGAAAAATACTCAAGAAAGAGTATGGGCTTTGTCTGAAAGAAGGTCTGAGTTTTACACAACTGAATTTGATAAGTAAGATTATTCTAACCAACAGTGGAAGGCATGGTCAAACTCATCAGCAACAAAAGGCACTGTGATGGAATCAATGTTGAAGGAGGTCCTCAGCAGAGAACCAGCCCTCTAGGTTAGCCCTTCATTTTGACCTCCAAATATTGGTTTTCTATCAGATTTTCACCAAAATTCCAGCATAAATTATTTGGCGTTTGACTTCTTCGTGTCTTCTCAGATACCCTCTATTTTTGCTAGAAGGATTATACTTGGCCTTCACACATGCTAGGCAAGCACTCAAACTATGTCCTGGGTCTTCATTACTTTTTTTTAAAATTTAGATAGAGATAATAGGAGCTCATTAAATTGTCCGGGCTGTCTTTAAACTGACTCAGTGTCCCAGGCTAGCTTTGACTCTGTTATCCTCTTACAGCTAAAGCAATTAGAATTTCAGACTTGCATTGACTAACTACTCTCTTCCCTTACATTTCAATCTATGTGTGTGTATGTGTGTATGTGTGTGTGTGTGTGTGTGTGTGTGTGTGTGTAGAGAGAGAGAGAGAGAAAGAAAGAGTATTAACTTGATTATCCAATATTTATTGGCCACCTCAAAAAATAATAGGTCATGTGTTGAACATCATAAATAACTATCCACAGAAGAACATGAGCAGGAGACTTCCCTTGGAAATCTTAGGCCTCAAAACCTAAGCCTGTGCAAATGCATCATAAGGAACATGATGAAAATGCTTATTTGTAAGGTTTTTATCTATGCCTTCATTCCTGGTGCCCAGTTGAATGGACTAATTGACTATCACTGAAAAATAAAAAAGTTAAAATTTTTAAAAATTGTTTTTGTCTATTGGTTTTAGATATTAGTAATTCAAATTAAGAGGTGAATTGTGAATAAAGATAGTGGTTTAAAAATAACAGGAGGAGCAGGAGAGATGTCTTGGCTGTTAATAGTGTTTGCTATTTCTTCAGGGGACCCAAATTTGGTTCTTAATACCTATGTTGGATTATTCACAACTGCCGGTAACTCCAGTTCAGAAGATCTAACAACCTCTTCTGGCCTCCATATGCCTATGTCTATATACACACACAGATACAGACATATACATATAAATAAAGATTAAAAATGATTGTTAAAAATAAGATAAGTTTTCAGTGCAAAAAATAAAAAGAAACAAAAATATGAAATAGGAAAACTGGCATTTCTATGTGAGCAAGTGGCCTAGTCACAGGCAGGACTCTATCTGATGATCCCTCCACAAGTTCCTGTCCTAATTCTTTTTGAAAATTCATCTACTTATTGGGGAGTATGCTCAAATATCTGGGACAGTCAGAGAACAACTTAGGAGAGTCTTCTTTCTATCATCATTTGGGACCTAGGGATCCAACTAAGATCATTGGTTCTAGCAGCAAACGCCTTTGCCAGTTCTCAGGGTAGACCTGAGTACATGTAGCTGTGCTTTTGCAAAAACGGTGGAACCGACAGGTGTTGACAATAAACAGTCTCTGTGGATTCTCACATATATACCAGAGAGAAAGTTACAAGGCAATCAGTGTTGACAGGTGGTGAGTGGCTGTAGTTGGAGGATGTCAGGCATCCAAATCCAAGGAATTGCTCCAACACATCTAATTCTACTTTCTGACCTGCTTCTTCCTAAGTATAGACAGTGCTTCTCTCTCCATTCATTCCGGTTTACTGTATTTAGTGTTAGCCAACCTGAAAATGATCTGTTTCTTATTCTTTACTGGACTTTCTTAGGGCAGAGTTCATCTCATTGTTCTGTTGAATTGAGCCATTGACATTGAAACAAATAGTTACATGCTATCTAAGAATTTTGAGTTAACATCCATAGCACCTGCTACTAAGGATATATTCTAAGACCACAGATGTAGCTTACTGGTAGAGGACATGTCCAGAATATAAAAGTCATTAGTTGAAAGGAAAGGAGTAAATAAAGAATAGGAAGAAGAAAAGAAGACTGGAAAGAGGAAAAGCAAAAATGTATTCTAAGATTTAGACTACTTGATAGGTAATATATTAGATTTCTTTATAGCAGCTATCCTTTGTAGATTTGACACAGCCCCAACTCCATGTCTTCATAAGCCTTTATATATTAATTGATTAACACAGAGCCATCTCTGAATGTAGCTATGGTATTCACTTATGTTTTCTGAATGGAAGTTTATCTTCTCTCTTTATATGATATTTCAAAAGATTTCATTTCATTTCAAAGTGTGATCTTTTCCTATATGTGGCTCAGATTTCATTTTTGATTTGTAGACTCCTGGATATCATCAAAAAAAGTCACAATATTAGGGAGAAACAGCAAAAGTATCAGCCCAACAGTTGAGCTCATAAACTTGAGTCAGACTCACCCTGTGCATGGTCATGGCTTATGACTAAATGTGAGAGGACATTCTCACATCTCTGTTTCTCTTCACACTGCAGACAGAAACTGCAGGCTGCAGTGATTAAATAAGCAAATGCATAAAAATACTAAACGGGTAAAATCAAGAAAAGGGTCTTAGAAAAAGTTTGGTGCCAGGTGAGTGTTCAATACACAACTGCTGCCACTATTACCATAGTTTTAATGCTCTGATCTGCCAAACTAAGGATTTTAATTAAGTTCTTACAGCCTACCTGTTCACTGCTGAAAATCTCTTCTTTCTAATGGTTGTGTATTTTAATCATTTATGCACATAGTTCCTCTGTGCCTGGAAAGCCCTCTCCATCATCTCCCTCCTGCTTTTATCCCTAATCATTCATTGACTCTGTCACACATTTAGTAGTTCATCAAATACGTGTTGCTCAAGTCAGACTCAGGTCTCAGGGTAAGAGCAACCCTGAGAGCAAAGTAACTCAAACATGACCTTTCTGGTGCAACGTCTCAAGTGGTGGCATCGGGGAGAATCCAAACAATTGCAAGCACAAATGGTATCTCACTGTGCCCTGTATTATTAAGATAATGTATGATGACACGTGATATTCCAGTAAGCTCAGAGGTCGCCCTGGAGAAGTAAAATAGAAGTAAGATCCAAAGCATAATCAGAAAGTTCCTAAATCAAGCTAGGGAGAAGATGCTTTAAGCAGAGGAACTAGGGCTAATCTTTGACTCTCAGCTCCAAATCCACTTCCCAGGAGATATGGCACTTCTCTGGTCACTGCCCTCTGGACTGGATCGAGTCTTGTACATTCAGGTTCTTCATAGCATTCTGTGCTTTGTTCCCATAGCTCTTCCCAGGAGTTTGTAATCTCAATAGACTGGGGGAGAGGGTTGCTGTTGTTTAGATGTTTTTGTTGTTGTTTTTGTTTTGTTTTGTTTTGTTTTTGTCTCTCCCCAAGACCACAAACTCCACAAAAGCACAAGCTGCAGTCATGCTGTGATTCTATTCTAGTACCAAGCTGGTTCTCAAAGCAAACCACTTGTGCCATTCACTGGGAAACTGTGTGCTTATGCCCTCCTCCTTCCAAGGTTAGTTACTGACTGACTGATTTTTGTTTTGTTTTACATTGTTTACCGTAAAATGTTACTAAAGGTTGCTTGATGATTTGGAATCTTTTAAAAACTCCATTCATTTAAAGAATTTTCAACTATTGCCCCAGTGTTACATAACATAGAAGAGCCATAAGCCCTACCCTTGAACAAATCACAGTCTAATGAAGTGGTTCTCAGCCTTCCTAATGCCATGATCCTTTAATTCAGTTCCTCATATTGTGGTGATACCCAACTGTAAAATTATTTTGTTGCTACTTCATAACTATCTATGTAATTTTGCTGCTGTTATAAATCTTAATATAAACATCTGATATGCGAACCCTGAAAAATGGTCAGTCAGTCTCCAAAGGGGTCATGACTCACAAGTTGAGAAATGCTGATCTAATGGATAAAATAGGAAATATAGATTCATAAACACTAAAATTATAGATATTTTTCAGATGTAAAGAAGTCAATTTAGACCTTGGCACTCCTTTCATACATGAGCAGAAGATGAGGACCTGCCAGGCATTCGCATTCTATTATTCACCTCCAAGACACCCTTCAGAAAGGATTCTGAAGGCATTCAGCACACACCAGGGAGTGCAAGATTAATGAAAGAACCCAGTTCAACAGTCCTTTACTGGGAACTGAACAAACCACCATCACAACTATATTGTTTTAAGTCTTAATGGGAGGGCAACTTTCTAATCCTAACCTGCCCTCATGAACTGATTCCAGTGATTTCTGTTGGGCAGCAGGAGGAACCAAGACAGAGAGAAGACACTTTAACTCATGGAAAGTTCTGAAAATTTCCACACAGTATACCTTTTACCTAGAATCTGAATGGATAGGTTGCATGAAAGTGTCTGGGGAGCTCAGTATCTCTACATTACAACGGAAGCTTTAGGACTGATTATTAAAAGACAAAGAAAGGACTAGACAGCTTCCTCAGGGAATAATGAACTCTGTACACATCTCTCTCTTCTAACTCTCTCTCTCTCTCTCTCTCTCTCTCTCTCTCTCTCTCTCTCTCTCTCTCTCTCTCCCTGCTCTACAAGCTATTCAGTAGTCAAGCTGCCAAGCAGACTTTCTGTCCTCCCAAAGATGGTCTCATTCCTGGAAGTTTCAGTTTTTGTAATTTGCCTGATTGGAGAACTTGGCTGAGCAAAAGCATCATCAGAGATGATTTCTCTTGTTGCAAATTCAAAAGGCTTTGGTGCACAGCACAAACGATCCATTAGAGGCCATTGTCTAGAGTTCAGGAAAACACCTTCTGCAGCATTGTGCACTAATATGGATGGCTTCTTCTCTCTGTTTCTTCTTCTATGGGGAAAGCATGCCTCCCAACATATAGAATGACTTGTTTTTCAGTATGTGGGCATTTTATGTTTGATTAACTATAGTTGGGGGAAACTGTCAATCTTCAAAGATTCTTAGTGTTCTCACAAAATGGCAGGATCGAGTTCCAAAGAGGCTGAGAAAAAGCTGCCATTCTTTAGAGTATATCAGAAAAACCTAAGTAGGATAAAGACACTAGAAAGTAAAAGAGCAGCTCTGTATTTGCTGGACTTAGTGAAATGTTTTTAGAAAGACAAGACAGAATCAAACATTGACTTCCCAGTTTTCTACCTTGAAGCTCTCTTGTAAAAGCAGAACTCAGGAAGAAGAGCACTTCGGAAAAAAACAAAATGAGAGAACTCAGAGGATCTGATCTACAGAGTTCTGATAAAGCTGTAGAAATCCAGGTGAGTTAACAACTTGCCAAAAGACAAACAGTTGAGTGAACAGTAAAAAATCAATATGTATGATACATAGATACCTGATTTTCAATAAAAACTAAAGCTAACAACTCTGCATTATGCTTTTAACATATGGTATCAAAGCAAATTGATTTCCAGAAGAAAAACAAAAGAAACTAAAAATAATGTACCTAACACAGATATAAAAAGCAGTTCCAAGGAAATCATGCCACAGATATAAGGTGTAGTGCTATGAAACATATGTAAAACTATATAAAAAAAATGAGTAGAAAGGAATTATGTGACCTTGTATTGGGCAGTAATATACTCAATGCCAAAAGTGAAATGAAAATGATGGACTATGGTGGGAATGTTTATCTGTATGCTGTGAAAATCATTCTGTAAATAAGGGAACTATTTTGGCCTGTGTGGAGCACCATAGAGGTAGGTGGAGGAATCGGAGGAGAGACAGGTACAAGGAGGGCAGAGTCAGACAGATTCCATCCAGCCACCAAGGAAGAAACATGTAAGGAACCCATGTTCCTAACCTAACCATGTTCCTAACCCTAACCCTAACCCAGGTGAGCTGCGGGCCACAGACCACAAGGCACACAGATTAATGCAAATGGGTTGGATTAAGATGAAAAAGCTAGCTAGCAATGTGGCCCGAGACATAGGCCAAACAGGATGAAATTAATATAGTGTCTGAGTCATCGGTTGGGGAAGCAGCCGAGGGCAGGTCTGTACCTTTGGCCTGAATTGGGTCAGAAATCTCGTACAACAATGAACTTCAACCACACTGAAATCTTCCACCTTCATAATCACTGCCAATGATATGAAAAGACAAATGGGAGGAGGTACTTGTGAACCACGTTCTACTCAGACTAAGAGCTAAGGCACCTAAGAACTCCTCAAAACTCAAGAAAAACAACCAACCTATTTTTAAATAGAAAAAAACAGTTGTACTGACTTCACCATAGAAACAGAATGGAAAGGGACAGTGAATGAAAAGAGATTTGTAATCACTTTTTGTTAAGAAATGAAAGATATTGTCAGAAATATAACTACATATCACTTAATTGTTTAAAATTTTAAGGCTGATCATCCTGTGTTGTTGGGAATATGGAATGGCTGGGACTCTGGTGGGGACATAAAATTAAAAATTAATTCTGGAAAATAGTTAATCCACTTTTTGAAAAGTTAAATATATACATATGACTCAATATTTTTATATCTAGGCATTAATGCAAAAGAAATGAAATCTTAGGTCCATATAAAGTCTTTTTATGCTTTTCTTCCTAATATAAATGGAAGCCCCTTCAGCTTATACTGAGGCAATGGTATATACTAAGAGTTTCATCTTTGCCTTTACTTTCATGAGCCACATGCATATTCAGCCATAATAATGTTTCCTAACATCTCATATCGAATGTCTTACAAATAATGCGTGAGGTTTAGATGAGCAGTGGCATGCTCACTCCTATCATTCGTCAGAACTCTTTAATAAAATACTCACAATTCATTTCTGAGCTCAGAATTTCATAAGAGGGAATACTTTGATGCACTAAAATATTGTTTTGGATTTGTCTTTGAGGAGCTGGGGGACTGTTACAGCAATCAAATCCAGGAATTACATGCAGCCATTCTGTTCAGTGTATATTGCTTCTGGATGGAATAATCTTAGGAAAGAATTTGTGTAGCCTTCACTTTATGCCAAGTCTCATCATCACGTTAGAAAGAGGATATAAATTTTTCACTTATCTGAGCATGAACGTGTTTTGTCACATTACAGAGGGTCCGAAGCACCAAGTTCACTGATTAATGTGATATTTTTATTCAGAATGGCATGAGAAATGGCACCTTCCCTGTGAGCTTGCTAAATCACGAGAGCTTGGGACCTGAGTCCTTACAGCAAAGATATTAGAAGGGTGTAGCATCTTCCACAGTCAGACATTAAAGGACAGGGCTTTTTATTGTTCATCACTTATGGTTCTCGGCTACATCCCGGGCAATTTAGGATGTAAATGAAAGACTAAATAACTAAATGCCAAATTACAATTTCCATGCTTCGATCTCCATGCGCACCACTGCTGGATGGGGCTTTTTAATATTCTACAACGTCTGTGACAACCACTCCAAGTGTTGGATATGCAATTTCAATCTCTTTTTCTCTCAGCCTTTGTACCTTTTAGTCTAACAACAAAGAGGAACAAAGATCCTAATTATACCCATAATCATTATTATCTGAAGAAGTTCCCAGTAATTAAATTTTAAAGAAAATTTATTTAATGAGCTTTCTACAGTCACATCCAAGCAATACACATTCAAGTAGATAGTGATTAGTATGAAATAGCACTAATTTGAATGACTTGATAAAAGCTGCTACTTCACTACTGTGTTTTTAATAATTGTGTAATTACATAGAGAATTATTCCTGTAAATATCGCTTGTTTTATATAGAATTGAAGACATGAAGATGTGTTCTATCTGGAACAAATTTCCAATATTTTGAAGCTGTACCTTCTTGTATCAGCTAAAAAGTTAATATGTACGTCTTAATTACACAAACACACACACTCTCTTGCATTGGAATATACACCTTTCATTTGCATGAGTTGAGAATAAGTGCTTAGCTTAGTCGAAGCAGAGGTGGGGAGAAAATAAATCTTCACTGAAGGAGAGCATGGTCATTACCAGTGAATGAAAATGAAAAGCGTATTTCAGCGAACATCTCCTAATTATCCCATAAGAGAGGCGCGATAATTGCCATAGACTATATGGATGTTGTCACGTCTATATCATTTCCAGTGATTCATGGAGCTTTAGAAATGGTATCATGTAATATTGTGCATTTGTTCTTTTAATTTCGGGGCAAAATAAAATGCTGATCTTAAATACAACTGTAGAAAGATGAAATACAGCTCAAAGCAGACTTCATTTATGTGAATATTTTGTGTTTCATATCTTGTGACTAAGATTCCAATGGCTATATCATGTATACGTAAATGAGACAAGGGACAATGAAACGAAGGATCCACATGGTGGTCAGGGACTCAGGAGACCTATGTTAAACAACTAAGAATATACCACATCCGTAAACAAATCCGTAATACCCTGTAGGCCTCGGTCACTTCATTTGTAAAATGAGAAGGTTACAGGTGGGCTTTGTAAGGACATTCTTAACTTCCAACTGCAATTTTTCTTAATGCCAGTTGCTCTGTGAGATCTTCACCTTAATTTTATAAATAGAAGCTCTTGTTCAATATGTTCCCTTTTTCTTAAAGTAGAAAGCAAAAGAGCATATGTCTTACTCTCAAAACGAGATAGTTGGATTCAAAGCATTGGATACAATGGTAGCTACAAAAACATCACTCTGCATTGAATACCAACAATGCAACCAGGAAGTGCAAGAGACAAGACAGAAGGAGAAAGGTAGGTAAGACAGAAACTGCAGATTTAATGTCATGAAAATAAAATGTAAATGGCCCTTCTCCTCTAACAACTATCAAACATTCTTTTTCTTCCTTATTCAGTGTTTTCATTGGAGAAAGTGAGTGGGTTAGAAAGAGTTAAAAAAAAATGGGCAAAGTGTGACTCTCCTGGGACTAGCATGGCAGACTGGGCCTTGTCGTAATTCCTCTTTTGTTCAACATAATCACTCGGCTCCTCATTGTTTTCAACATGGCACAATAATGGAGATTTTTATTCTGCTGGGAGGTCCATGGTGTTCCTAAACTTTGACACAGATTTGGAAGAGAAAGTTTGTCACCATTTGCCTAGAGAAATAAATCTGAGGGTTGTAATCCTCACTGAGGTTGGGAACTTTGGGGACTTTCAGGAATCCGGGGCTGAGCCAGCCAATGAGGCAATGCTTGTGGTGAAACTTCAGGAAGTGTGCCTCCAAATTCATGGCTAGTATTTGGCCTTTATCAAAAAATAATAATAATAATAATAATGAGTTCACTGTAATAGGTATGGCTGGCTTGCTAGCTCACTATGGCTCAGATTGAACTGGTAGTTTTAAGCCCAGCTCAGGAGCTCCGACTAGACTGTAAAGACCTGCACTATCCAGGCAGTCTTCCAAGAAGCAAACAGCCTAGAGATAAGGCAGCCATTAAATTATCCACCCTCAATTAGGGAACATCAAAGAAAAGGAGGTTAAATGAGTTGTCCAATTCAGGAAGATTTTTTGTGTGTGCAGTTTTCTTCAGGTGGCAAAGAGAATAAAATCCCCAAACAGTAACAGATACAAAGAGGAGATTAAAACCTCAAGCATAAGGATCGAGAGTTCTGCAGAGTACCTGATGCTTCAAGCTCACATTCATGAACTAATTTATATCTAATTTCCTTGAGTTCACTAACTACCACATTTCACATGACTGTCTAGAGTTTGTGACATCACCTTCATTATTGAAGTGATTTTTTTTAAAAAATAATATCTTAAGAGGCAAAAAAATTAACATATCTCGAAAAGGGTGATTCATTTGAGAATGAAATTGGGATAGAGCTATTTCTTCAACCATTATTTGAGCAAGCAGGGTTCAGTGAGAATCACCATCTTTTGCTGAAAATTAAAGCAAGCCAACTCAAAAGGAAGACGGATCCCAAAGATAAGTTTGACAGTGATAAGGCTCCCCTTTCCTGTCTGATTTTATTTTCTATGCCCATGATGTGTGAGAAAAATGCTTGTGCAGAAAAAAAAAAAAGCTGAAGAAAATGGGTTCTGATTAGTAAGGAAACGGTACTGATTGTGTTTCCAGTGCGGCTCATTCTTCGGCTTTCCTTTCAAATGCCTTCTCTTTCATACCTTGCTCTCCCAGAGCAGCTAATGTAGCCTAATTTGTTGGCTCTGCTTTCACTGCAAGCATTCACCACCTCTACCTGCTCTCCCTCCCTCACTTTAATGTTCCACAAGCTTTTGATGCTGGTGGATATTTAGATATGCTTTATGTGCAGTCCCCAAGATTGAAAAGACACCTTTCTTCTGGCTCATCAGGGTACATAAAAGCATATTCAGTTTCATTCAGTCCAATTGTGCACTCACTGAGCTGCCTACTATGTGCTGGGAAGCTAGCTAGTCACCATCAGCAGGAACTCCAGGGTCTCAGTTTATGAGCTGACTTTTTCTGTGGAGTGTAGACTGTCATTACTTAGCTACCGGTTTTTCTTAAGGCCATCATAGACTTTGCAGTTTTAACAAACAACATCTTAGACCAGCTGTTAACAAACTGTTTCAGTGTCTCTGGAATGCTGGACTTGGGCTGTGAAATGTGTCCAGTGACCAGAACAGTATGCTATCATGATCCCCATGTCTAAATTCAGCAGCTCAGTCAGCTGGCATTTAATTAGTTAATAAACAGACCGTTTCGTTGAACGCATGCATTAGCATCTAACATCGGCTGGCAGACGAGCCTTCTTGATTGATTAAAATATACATTTAAATATATTCCCTTAATTTATATCAGTTGCAAAGTGAGGCAGTTATCTTTATAACTGAGAGCATTAGCGTAAATTATTTAGTATCTTCATTCTAATTTGCACCATATTATAATATCTATCTTGATCTCAGAACTAAATAAATCATCGGTCCCAAATCATAAGCATGCCGTGAGTCCTGAGATGTTTATAGAGATTTTCCCATCTTTGCTTCATAATTTTTCTAAAAGGGGCGGAAACACTAAGAAATATTAATAGGTTCCTTAAGTAGAGGTAATACACCTTTTACACCTCTGTGTCCATTTCCCTAAGAGTGAGAAGCTTGGGATCTAGTCCATAAACATTTTAACATTTTCTCATGAACTGAAAATGAAAAATAGTCCTAGCTGTCTCAAGGTGTAAGGAGATTTTAGGTTACTGTCACTGGCTGCTTTTTATTTGTTTTTAATCACTAGAAGAAAATTTCCATCATATATCACTTACCAGAGCAGATTATGTAGCCAGTTTTGTATGGGCTCCTGGATTCAAAGGCATAACGGAATCAAGATTTGCCAGTAGTCATGTTGCAAAGATGTAAGGTAGAGCTAAGAGCCAACCTAAAAATAACTGAAATTGTTTATACAGCTAGATGGGGAAAATATTTTTCAAACTAATATTTTGATAATAAAATATATGTTAACTATTTAAAATATAGGAAAGTAGGAAGAAAAAATAGTTTCTTACAGCATCGCTACTCAAAAGATACCGTGGTTTATTCTGGCCTGTGGTTTCAGGTCTGCATAGCTGGGAAGGCACATAGGAGTTTATGGCAGGGAAAACATGTGGCAGAGACTCTGTTCACACTCAAGGCTGACAGGAGGTAAAAGTAGCCAGAACCAGAAGCAAGCATCAACCTTCAAGTGTTGTCCCACCAGCGCTTCTGGCCACCAGTGCCCATTATCTCAAAGTTCTGACACTTCTCCAAACAGTACCAGGAGCTGAGGAGCCCAGACACTGTGTTCAAACATATGAGCCTGCATAAGCTCTTCGAAATTCAAACTGTAATGTGAAGTTTTACCGGGATTCAGCTGTCTTCATTCACTTGCACATGACTATACCATGACGGAGGGGATGAACAGTGATAGCAGAAACTGGTGCACATAAAATTAAAATATTATATAACCCATGCCAGGAAAATTTGACTAATACTCATTCTTGATATTGTAAAATTACTAGAAGTATATGTGTGTGTGTTTCTCTGTGTGTATGTTAAGAAGCACACACACACACACACACACACACACATACACACACGCTGAGATTTATTTTCATGTGGTCAACCTAAAATATACTAGTTGAGTGAAATAGAATTGGAGAAGTAAAGAAAGTTAAAATTGGGGGAAGCCTCTGCTATCACTACATCTAATTTATGAGAAAGGGTTCATATAATAAGCAAAGAATTATATAGTCAATAGGATTATAACTGAAGAAAACTAGTTCATGAATGATGGTTTATTTATTATCCTCCAAAGGAAAATAACTGTGAATTGTTCTCAATCACCTAGGAATCTGCTCAGAAATCTGAAAGTAGCTGTTGGTAATGACAGAGGGTCTTTATTCGAGTTCTAACAATGGCAGAGTCTTCACTAAGCTCAGTGGTGAAGGTAGATGTAAGGTAGAGCTAAGAGCCAACCTAAAAATAACTGAAATTGTTTATACAGCTAGATGGGGAAAAATATTTTTCTAGTATGGCTAATTTCTCAGGTGAAACTATAGTGTGAAGATAACCACTATCCATTATTCTTCTATTTATTTTTTCAGTAAAATTTGTATTTAGTGACCTTTCAATGTTTTTTTCAGTTACCATGTAAACACTAATATCAGCAACAATCACTGGTACACATGCACTCAAAATCATTGGCCAGGTCTGAGGATATTTTTTGAGGCATATGTAGTTGAAAAAGGTATATCTCAAAAGTTAGCCCCTAGAAAGTACTTAATGAACTGAAATGTTTGGCTTATATTACACTGTCAGTTGCAGTGTTCTCATCATTTATTAAGAATCTATAATGTACAGGCTGGTTGGTATAGCTGATGTAGGCTGGAACTTCTAAAATCTCTTTTCATTATGCTGTTAATTTTTAACAATTAAAAGAAAAAATTTAATTTGGAATTTGTCTGAATTACTTAAAAATTAAAATTACAAGGACCTAAATTTATCTAAATTCTCTGATATTTAATTGTCAGTATGCAAAAGATTATTACAAAATTTACTATTAAAAATTTACCATAATAGTATCAAGTATCTAATATCAAAATTGATAACCCCAGAGACTTCACTTTATAATAACATGGGCTTTGAATTTATAATAAGTTCTTCTAAACTTTATTTACTTAGCATTTGATATGCTCACTGAGAGCCAATCAGAAAACATAAATAATAATTGAACAGAGATAAGGTATATATTAATACAGAGTTAAAATGACATGAAGGTGACCAGTAATAGTCAGACAAACAAAAGTTACAGAAGTGACAGATAGAAATGCAAGCCTTTATGTTAGATTTAGATAGAGAACACAACAGAGGTGTCTACTCAAATAATTCTAAAAGGCAGACCTCAATGATGAGGTGAGTCTGTGGCCTACTAGTCTGTCCAGATGCAACTGAGGATCCAGGTAGACAGGACTTGCTGGAAGCTTGACCTCTAGAGAAAGTGAACTCAGGAAGTTACCAGGCTATAGACCCTCCATAAAATACAAGTCAGATGTGGGATGGGGACAGAATCCTTCATCTTGCTGGAAGCACTCAGCACTCCTCTATGAAGCTGTTGCAAGGTGTTACAGTGAAATCACCGGCTCTCACAGCTCATGTTATATACCAGAAACTAGGATCAGGAAGACCCTTCCTCTACAGAGTAGAGAGTGGAGAACTTAGCAAGTAAGACCCACCAGAACAAAGGCTACATGCCCCCATCTATTCCAATATCTCTCAATTACTTGGCATATGACAATACAGTGTGCCAGCTTATCTCTATTGCTAAACAGCAGGCAAGAAGCTCTTATGAACTGAGAGGGTACAATGATCATTGGCTAACTTGGCTTTTGTGAGTGAGTCTTCACTATAGTATAACTCATCATCACTGCTTATGTGATAATTTTATAATTGTCCGTTTCTCCACAGAATGTCACATATAATACAGGCTTTTCCTAACCTCTCATTCAAGAAACATCTATTAAAGGGTTTTTGTTAAGCCTGTCTTTAAAGTCAAGAATAAAAGACAAATGTGGGTAATCCAGTCCAGAAAAGAAAGTGGAAGCTAGTCAAATGCAATAAGCTGAGCAGTACATCAGAGCACTGTAACCAGGAACCAGAAAGAAGCTGAATCAGCCCCATATAGATGGAAGCATAAAAGGACCAAGGCTCTGCCAAGGTTACATCTTATTGCTCCTTGGACTGGAATTGTTCCAGGAAGAGTGAAACATCCCTCGCTCTGTGACCCCAAAGCTCCAGATTATAAAGAGTTATTGGCTAAAGAGCCAACAGCTCCCCAAGACTGGAACTTGCAATTAGCCATCAGAAGATTGAAAAGACACTTTCTGGTTAAAAAAAAGAAAAAACCTTAGACTTGGCTCTAAGAAATACCTTTATTCCCTGTTTCCTCAACCAGTTTCTAAATATGCCATTTTAATTTGTCATCCTGGATATTTGAAGATGATAGAATTAAATGTTGGAATCAGAACTTGGAAGAAACATCAGACTGAAAAAGAGAATAAATATTATTTTTTTAAAAGATGGGATGTTCACTCTCCCTGTTTTCTTATAAAACAAACAAATATGACTCAGTAGTACAGCCAATATAATAAAGCAGATGATCCGAGCATCTGAGCCACATCCTTAGCAAGCTTGTTTTTCTCCCAAAGCAAACAGGAAAATCTACTGTTGGATGATTAAATAAATAACTCAGTGACTGTGATTGAGAATGTAACCATTGTGGGCCATGTCTGACTTCATTCTGCTTTGAACCACAGTAGAAGATAAGACAATCCCCTGGTTTGACTAATAAGAGCATGGCGCCCTCTTATGAATGTCTCAGAAGCTTCTTAGATCTCAAGAGGAGAGAAGTCTCTAATAACTATGTTGATTTTCAGAGAAGTTCTGTGCTCTGAACACAAAAGAGAAAGTTCTTGAATCCAGAGGCTGAAAGTCATGTCACAAAGAAGATCTATTTCTACTTCAGGCAAGTGTTTTTGTTAAACATTTACATGATTCTAGAGAAGTTCAATAAACTGACTATAGATGGCCAGAGAGGTGCTTTGGCATGTAAGCGCACTTGTTGATCGGAGTCTGGATGCCAGCACCCATGTCTAATGGTTCACAACTGCCAGCTCTGGGAAATCTGATGCTAGCCTCCAAGGACACCAGAACATATGCATGCATGCACAAAACCACACCTACACACACAATTAAAATAATAAAAATATAATATTTTAAATTAAATCAATATTTTTAAAAGTAAATAAATAGCTGAGTGTGGTGGTACGCACTTTTATTTCAAGCCTTTGGGAGAAAGATGGGTCTCTGTGAGTGCTAAATAGTGAGATCCTATTTCAAAAACTAAAATAATTAATTAGTAAACTGACTATGAAAGTCTGTGCGGTTCAAGGTTAGTTTGATATGAGGATAGAGTAAGAAACCATTTAGATGGCATCAATTGGGGAAACTGACCTTTTGTTCATCAAAACACCTCCTAATGTCTCAATAACCTAAGCTATTTCCTGTTATCTTACCATGCTCCATCTTTCTGTATGATTTCATAAATCTTGATTGATTTGCTGTTTTAAAATTTTTTCATTGGGCTGGGTACTATATACTCCTTTAAGATCTTAGATTGACCCATCACTTGCCACTGGAACCTTAGCTAACAGTCGACTTGAAAGAAGTCTTTTGAGTACTTAGGTAAGCAAGTCTATGTCTGGTTAATTAATGGTTCACCTTGATTATTAACTTGATTGAACTGAGAAGCACAAGGTTATGTATAAGTTACATCTTTAGGTCTATCTGTGAGGATATTTCAAAGGAGACCCAGCTTGCATATGGCTGATTCAATCCAACACATTGAGAACTCAGATGGGATAAATGTGGGAAGTTTTTCTTCTCCTAGAATAAAGCCATCTGCCTTCTGCTTCCTGCTGACCTGGTACTGGACATCTCCACCCCTACCCAGTCTCCATCCCTCATGGTGTACTACCTCACCAAAGGCCTAAACATGGAGCCAGTTAACCAGGGACTGAAGATTCATTAACCATGAGTTCAAATTAAACTTCCCAGGGTGGTTTTCTTAGATAACTTACCACAACAAAATCTGACTGAGACATGCAGTTCTAAGCACTTTTAATACCTCATTTCAGGTTTTCTTAAAATTAAATCCTCTTTTGAAATAGATAATGGCTCCCAGTACTTCACAAAACAGGAAATAGAGATGTAGGAAGATAAGGCATTGCCAAGAAAACTCAGCTCTTAAGAACTGAAGCCAGACATACTACTGAGGTCTGTGTGGTGCACAATCCTACAATCCAAACAGGTTTTTCAGATCTCCCAACTAATTCCCATTCACCCTCAAAGTATCACATATGTTTTTGCTATCTGTGTCTTGTTTCTGTAAATTTGGGTGGAATTTCAAGATTTAAAATAGACAGTATAGTGTATATGGGAACTACTAGAAAGTTTCAAGTATTCTTTGCATAATAAGTGCATTGTATTTAGTGGGGCCAGTGGGAGGAGAGTGAAAAATTAAAAGTAAAGCCATCATACCTTCTTGATACCATCATACTTTCAGAAACCTTTTACATCTCTCTGTGCATCTTTTCTTTCTAGCTGCACACAACTTCACATTTCCTTCATGGACAGTTTTGACATCTCTATCTCAATATATTCTCGTTATGAATTCATAATCTTTATTTGTAAATGCCTCAATTTTATAAAAATTCAGCATAGAAAAAGAGAATGATATAGTGACCTACTATGTAGGTGGGAGTTGCATAGTCTAAAATACATCCTTTTGTGTGTGTGTGTGTGTGTGTATTAATGCCTCAAATGAGATCCTGCTCACTCACAGTCAACTCTATCTGGCCACCGGGGTCCAAGAGCCTTCAGTCATAACAGTCACTGTCCGTGTCTATTGTTGGAAGAGGATAGAGCAGCCCTAATCCCTTAACATTCAAGAGAGTCAACAAAACAAATAAAGAATATTTGAAAAGAGCATAAAAATTCTAGATGTTTTTGAAATTTTTCCATTGACACCCAGTATTAAAAGTTGAACCATTAATGGCAGCATTGTGAGAAGAAATGTTATACACCAGAGTGGAACATTCTTCCAGGAAATGCTATATTGCTACTTTTCTTGCAGACTCATAAAGTGATGCTATAGGCAAAGAGAAGACATCAAGAAGACTGAGTTAAGGGATGGCAAGATGGTTCTCTGAGCAAAGATACTTGTTATACAAACTTGGAAACCTGAGTTATAGCTCTAGAACCCATGAAAAAGTGGGAAGAAAAATTCAATTTCACAAATTGCCCTCTCTTCCACATACACTATGGCACATGCACATAACCTCCCACACAATAATAATCAAACATTTAAAGAATAGGGTCAAAAAGAAACTACCAAAAGCCAGATGAAGAAGCTCAGGACTTAACCTATGGTCTTTTTTCTATTATCTATTTTCTATATGCCCAAGTTATGCCTGTGTTTTCAAGCTAAAAAATCTCTTTAAATAATATATACTATCATGAAGAATGACACTGTGTATTTGTAGGTTGGCAAAGTTAATATGTTAAATATAAAACAGCCATGCTACTTACAATGAGTGATATCTTACAGCTGGAGACATTGAGACAATTCATGCTATTGTGCTTAAATAAGAACTATTTATTCTGTACCTTTTGGAAGCCAGACACTTAAAGACCAAAGTGCTCCAGTGTGGTAGCCAAATTTTGCAATGTCCCCACATGGCAGAGAGCAAAGTGGGAACATATTCTCTGTCCCTTCTCATAAGGACATCTGTCCCATTGTTCAGGTTCCATTCCATGATATACTTATCTCCTAAAGGTTCCACATTACAAATGAGGATTTCAACATATGAATCTTGATGGATGCACTCAACATTCCAGGGCTACAGGAAAATATACCTGATTTAATATAACTACCTGCAAAAGGAGATGGCTTTGTCTTTTGATTACAGACAGAGAAGCGACTACCTGGCTAGAAAAGTTAGCAGTAATATTAAGCATAGTTTGGGTCTGCCAATGGTTAGTTTTGTGTTCATTGTGGCTGGATTCTAGTGTTCACATTCTGTAAAACAGAGGTGAAAATATTTGCATTACAGAAAATTACTGGAAGGATTACATGTGGCTAATCCTAAACTTTCAAGCCTCTGAATTCTAAAGAGACCATTTTGACATAAAACAGCATCTGCCCTTTTTAGTTCATCATTAGCTATGACTCCAGGTGAATGGCCAATCACACCTAGTTGATCAGTGTGTTAAGAACAAAGATTTGTAGTCAAAATCAATTTGTATTCCTATAGCATCCTGTGCCCATCATTGGTGCTGAATGGGTATTTGTGTAAGTGAAGAGCTAGCTAGTGACAAGTTGTGGGACATCCAAGATCGCTGGTATTACTCTCTGTGAACTGGGTGGAACAGAGAATAAGAAGGGATTGGCATGAGCTCATGAGATCTAGCTCAAGAAATGCAAGATGTTTCAATAACAAAACTACACTGGGGCCCATTCTCTCCCACGATGATCTGTCTGACATTCGAGGTAGCAGAAGAAGATGAGTCCTGAGAGGAAACACTGGAATGGGAGACGGAACAAAGAGTTGGAAAGCATGGTATTTGTACAGAATCCAGGGCTAAGAAAGAAGCCCACGTGCTGTGTGATACATGCTTTTCTGTTGTATGCTAAGTCATCTGAGAGCTTGCAGAAAGAGATTTTTGTCCTTAGGAAGCAATTTTCAGTCAAGTTCCAAAATAATGTCAAATAATTATCTTTTTAAATACATGTTTATGTATTTTAATTAACTTTAGAATTGGCATTTCTAATCCCCTGTGCCTACAAAATTCCCTGGTAGGAAGTCAGTTATGTAAGGAAGGGCATTCATTCTAGGCCTGTAAATTTTATTTAAAATTGAGCCGTCTTCCCGCTGCCTGTTTAACAGTCCCTGTGTTCTTTGCAGAAAAGCAATGCATCTCCCTAAATGCACCTAACTCACTACCAGCAAGCAAGCTGGATGCAGAAGCCTCAATATGTGATATCAAGAAGAAATTTGTAGACATGAACACACACTTAAAGTACAGGATTTTGTTTATAGCCAAGATGTATGTGATTTCTGCCTTCTGGAGGAGCCGTTCAGCCCAGCACAACACTCATTCTACAAAAGCGTGACCCAAAGTGTGCTTGAAGGAATAACGAACAGAGAGATTCTCTAACTTTCCCTATTTGGGGTGTTTAAACATAAATTAATAATGCTAGCACCTGTATACTCAGTTACTTGGGGAGCAAAACAGGAGGGTAGCAAGTTCAAGTCCAGTCTGAGCCACAGAATTAGTTTAATGTCACCCTGGCTAACATTAAGATCCTGTCTTCAAATGTTCTGTGTGTGTGTCTGGATACATATTCATATATCAACAGTTAACAGAGGTGGAGGTAAAAGCTATTGGATAATTGTGATTTCTTGCACCAGTGGGGTTATACACATGCAGACTAAGAAAGACATTAAGTACAAAACATGATTTGAGGCAGTGTCTCCAAGTCCTGAATTCTCACTTTTTTTTATTCACTTGTGTCATCTTCTAAATTGTTTCCCATAAACAATCATTCCTTTGGTTAAATTCCCTTTCCCAAGTGTACCTGGTGGGATATAAAGGCTTTGTTTCTGTCATGGGATCCCTCCTG
Source organism: Sigmodon hispidus (assembly GCA_004025045.1). NCBI lineage: Eukaryota > Metazoa > Chordata > Mammalia > Rodentia > Cricetidae > Sigmodon > Sigmodon hispidus. Next base: position 65,006 of record PVIH01004265.1, read on the forward strand.
AATTATTCTGCATGTGCTTATTCTGTGTTAGAATCATGGCTCCTGCCACAGAACCAAACAGTAGAGCCAGCTTCACATTAAAATTTCAGATTAAAATTATTGAGGAATGAGTGGCCCCACTAGGGAGGATAGATACAATTGGGGAAACTTCCTGCACTAGGCTCAAAGGCACCAGGAAATAAAGATGGTACAATGGGGAGACTGTGGAAAGAAAAAAAAAACTATCTGGAACAATTGTAGCAGCATTGGAGGTTCTGAATTCTTCAAGGCACTCTGTGCTTCCAACAACTGCCCATTGTGACTTAATTTGACAATGTTGCAACCCTGTATAAAGTGATGTGAACTCATATCACATTTTTCAGAAAGGGTCAGCCATGAAAGCAAATGACAGTCCCACACATCCCAGCCTACCTTCCTGGACCCTAGAAACCTACTAAACCAATTACAGCAGGCTGCACCACATTACAGAAGCTATCCCAATTGTTATGGAAAGAAAATTGAGCCACATGCTACAACTCCCTCCCCCACCTTCCATTAAATCATAATAGTATCTTTGGCCTAATGTCCCCTGTGAGACGGGTTGCAGTGATTTGTGTAGAAATTCTCACTTGACAAGCAGCTGGGAAAGCAAGCTTGCCGGGTTGACAGGCAGAGCAGCGCGCCATCCACCCAATAACTCAGAAACAAAAAGCAAATCAATAGACATAATATTGCAAAACACTGCAGCAGGATAAACACAACTCTCACATCTATTTGATTTTTCTCTCTCATCTGTCAACACAATTGAGAAGTCGCGCTTGCTAATTGTCTTCAATTGGCAGACTCTTCAGACATTGACTGGAGCCGCGACACTTGGATGTCACAGTCTTCGCGGCTCGTGGTCGCCAGCCTGGCAGCCTTGGAAGCGACCTCCATTTTGGGCAGGATGCGTTCATCTGCACGACTTCGCTCTGGATGAGGCCCACTCTCCATTATGCCGTTCTTCTGATCATTAGCACCGACTGAAGAATCTGTGCCATGTTCTCTGTATCCAAAATATTTGAGGGAGGCAAAGAATCCCAGGAAGTCAATGAAAATGCGCTTCTTTTGCCAGCTAGCATTTGCAACTGCCAGACTTCCTTGCATTCAAATTAGATTACCCAGCAGAGAAAGGACAGAGACAGGCTTTCAAACTAAGCTTTCTTTTGTGACTAGAAAGGGCTATATTTTCTCCTTTCTTTTTCTTCTGTCTGTCTCTGTCCCTCTGTATCTCTGTCTCTTTCTCTCTCTCATGCTTGATTTACTCATGAAATGTCAGGCACTGTCCACTCCTGCTTATCTCCTGCAAAACCATAATGTCATCATCAGGGTTTTTGTCATACCACCCCCATCCCCAACCTTAGAAGACAGGCACAGTGAGTGAACACCCTCCTTTTCCACACCTACCACAGTCAGACCTGGGAAATATCGGCCATACTGGCAAGTGTGCCATTAGCGCTCAGAACATAGGGTTACTGCTCCAGGAGTTTGGCTGTCTGTGGCTCAAGGAGGAAGTGGGAACTATTGCACTGCATTTGTCCGACATCCCAGAGACAGTGCAGGCATGGTGCAAATTCACCTGGTTCCTTTAGCAATGATTGTTCGAGCTGTCTTTGCAGAACTCCAAACCTGACCCAGAATCCAGGTGGAGTAAGCCAAAGAGGCAAAACAGATGTGTGCAGTTGTGGCATCTATGGTAAACAGGTTAGATGACCAGCACTCCATTCCAGCCTTCAGAGATCTACATGTTAACAACCAAGAGTGTGGATAACTGTCTGCACTTGTATACATGCTTCAGATTCCTCTACTCACAGGGCTGGGGTTTCATTCCTCCATTTTGCAATCTGAAGATTTGAAACAAACTGTTCCTGCCAGTTCATTCCAACTTCCCAGAGACTTTTGCTGCAATCCTCAGTCTTTTCTCCTTTTAACTCTGTGTGTCAATGCACACACACACATATACACACACACACACTCTACCCATAGCACATTAACCTCCCTGTACCTAAATCCAGTTTTAGATAATAACAATCCATACTTCATTTTCTTCACTACTGTTTCCTCTCACTGAGGTATCATTGTTAAAGTGATTCCCCGATACTGATCATTCACAAATATCTCAGTATCAATTTCTAGGAAGAAATTTAAGTATTATTCCAAGAAGCATCTGATTTTCAAATGCTCTGAGATTCACTGCTTTGCGTCCTATATATTGTGTTTATTAGTGCAGACTGGAACAGAATTAAAATTTCATTTTCAAATTGTCTCATTACATGTATGATAAAACAAAAACAAAACAAAACAAAACAAACAAAAAACTCAGAAAGGAACCTGAGCATCCAGGTCCAGGTCTGTAGATAGTATCAATCCACTGAACAGAATGGATTGTAAGCCTAGATTCGACCGGTACCGCCAGCAGCTCTTCTTGTATATATATTAGCAGGTCTCTTGGAGACAAACCCTCAAGATACAGAGGGAAAATATTACAGTAGTGTTTATAGACTCTTTGTTCCTTCAGAAGCAAGGTACAAACCAACAACAACAACAAAACGTTGCTGCTCACTTGATTTTCAGCTCCTGGCCTCCAAGGTGATGGGAATCACAAGCCCTATTCATTTCCTAGCATCCTGGGGAGGACCTCATGTTTTCACACTTTTCATCCAGGCACTAGTCTTCTTGCCAGAAAACACAGCTTTGGGCTATAAAATTACAGCCACTGAAACAAACCACTGCCCATTTCCATCACATTTCTCAGCTGCAAAAGTCATTGTCTTTTTAGACAGTGTTTGTACATTTTATTGGTAAGTAGCCACCTTCTGGATTCATTTTTGATGGTAAAATAATAGAGAGAAAGAAAAAAATGGCTTTTATGAGGGCTCAAAGTTTTACTTTGAAAGCTCGATTCTAACTGCAGACTACGGTTTTCCTGGTTGTAATTCTCCTTAAGTTTTAATACATGTCAAACAACTTAGTCATAAAAATCACAGAGTGAGGAAACAAATTTGATACTTCATGTTAAAATAGCCACTTCACAATAACATTGAGTTTTATATTCAGGCTTTTAATGGAGTGTATATATATATATATATTATCTTTAGACATGAGATTTCTGAAAGAAAAAGACAAATTTGTCTAGTTTTAGAAATTACAGATTGGGGGCTGGAGTGATGGCTCAGAGGTTAAGAGCACTGACTATTCTTCCAGAGGACCTGAGTTCAATTCCCAGCAACCACATGATAGCTCACAACCATCTATAATGACATCTGGTGCCCTCTTCTGTATACTGTATAAATAATAAATAAATTTTTTAAAAAGAAATTACAGATTAAACAAGTTTGTCAGTATGGCAACTATATAAGGTGCCCTACCATAGAACAAAAACAAGACAATTCTGGAACACTCAGATTCTAGTAGCCAATGTGCTTCAATTACCCTGTGCTTGGACTTCTGACTCTTAGTTCCCTGATTCTATGATTATCAGACAGCAAAATATATATGTCCAGTTCATTTCTATTTCAGATAGACAATGAACATGGTTTCAGGGTAAAATTGCCCTAAATATTGGATGAGATAAATCTATCCTTAAATAACTTTCACTGTTTACTTGAAATTCAAATTTAACTTTCTTTTGCTAACTCTTACAAACCTGCCAGGGGCTTATCCTACCCAGAGGCCTGCATTCTCATTTGGAGTTGTACCTTCTAATGGCCCTTCTAATCAATTTAGACTAAATAATTTTTACTGATATGAATTTGACATTTAAATTACTAAAGAAGTATTGTTTCTAATTTCCCATTAATTTTACAAAGGATTTTAATGTTTGTCATATTTTTATGAATATTTTATATTTTACAGTTTTTTTAAAAAACTCAGAATGTTGGCAACCATATATTTTAGATTAGATGCTTTGGAGTTATCATATCTACTAAACTAGAAAGAAAAAGATCAAACCCTGGGTCAGTCCTGGATTGGTTCCCATTGCACACTTAAGAACAGACGCTGTCTATATTTACTAAGATAGCCCAATAAAGTATTAGTGAACACTGTGCTTAACAGAAAACATAAATTCATAGCCAAAATCAAGAATAAAAACAGCTTTAAATAATCACTTTTTAAAAAAAATTTATTTAAACCAGAAAGCTAATTATTTCTTGTTTCTCAAGCACTACCTGAAAAGATCATTCAATTTAGAGTATGGAAGTTTCCAAAACAAATCTGAATTCCATTCTCTTATATTCCACTGTAGGTATCTATATTAATGACATTTGTGATTCTGTATAAATTGTAATTATGTATAATGTCTCAAGGGGAGGAAAGTGAAAGAGACTATTTTCTTAACATTTGGCTTGTGTATTTCCCATTGCTATGTATATTCTTTGTGATCCTGCCCAAAATTTACACACTTAGTTTTGGAGGTTTTAATATATTACAAAACAGGGTGGTTGTTGTTTTGTTTTGTTTTTAAATCTGTACATTTTCACAAAGTTAATGGAAACCATGCATGACTGCTCTGATTTTAATAAAAACAAGACATTGCTTAGCCTTACTGAGGAGAATGGCTTTGGTGGGTCCTTAAGCTTGCCTTTGAAAGACTCAAAATGGAAATTGAACCTTCATCAGGGCAGGTGGCAACTAAAAGAATTCTTGGTTTTAATGATAATTTAAATTTGTCAGGACCCCAGGCAGGAAAGGATAAAGAAACAAGCTCCACTGTACTGATGGTGAATGAGATAATGGGGGTGGGGTACCTAGAGATTAAACCTCTGCAGCCTGCTGAGCTAACCCAAACTTACTAAGCTACTAGAACATTAATGAGTAGAAATCTTAATTAAATTGTTTGTAATTAACTCTCCCAAGAGTAACAAGTCTAAAAGTAGCGCGAACTAAAATACCTGTAGCACTTACAGGCAAGAGCAAATGGAATTTTGACACAAATCACATGCTTGAATACAGGCAGAGTATATGTATGCCCACTTGTACATTAATGCTTATGAGTAATGGAGACATCTTGACACTACGTGCATTTTTAGAATGGGAATATTAATTTCTGAAATTTAAAAGGTGCATTCTGTTTTATGGACCATGGACCCTGAAATAATCTAGGAATTTTTAATTAAAGGTATAACAGTTTCTCTCTAAATTTAATGAGATTTACAGAACCTATAAACTATAAGCCAGATTGGCCCAAATGGCCTGATTAAGAATGGGGCAGGACATACTTCTTTTTCTTTTCTTTCTTTCTTTTTTTTTTTTTAACCTACATATCAAAATGATCTCTGGATTTGGGAGTGGGGAGGATAGGACAGCAATTCTAGTGTCAAATGTACTTTCAAGCTCTACAGGCAGTCTGCAAATACTGGACATGATTCTGAGACAGGTGGGCCATAACCCACAGAGCCAACCCGACTTGTACCCTGGTACAGAAATGGCTTACTCTTGAGTTCAAGCATTGAGGGAGGAGGGGAACCACAGAAATTAGAAAGACCGGAAACTTCCCTTGAGTAGCTTTCAATCTGGGGAAGCTGAAGGGCTAATAGGCAAAACCTTTTGACCAACTAAATTCAGTTTCTTTCTTCTTTTTCTTGTTCCTTCTTTTTTTTTTTTTTTTTAATCTGGCTTTTCAAAGAGACAGTTTCTGTTTCTCTGTGTAACCCTGGTTGTCCTGAAACATGCTTTGTAAATGAGATGGTCTTGAACTCACATAGATCTGCTTGCCTCTCCCTACTGAGTGCTGAGATTAAAAGCATGCAAGTATATTTACTTGTTATATGAAATTTTGATGAAATCATAGTGTTCATGTAAGGATTCTGTAACCTACCAAAGCTTAATATGACTCTTAATTCTATGAAGTGACCTAAACCACCCTAGTGTCCTTGACCTTTACAGTGAGATATACTAGTGGCTTTCAGATTTATGTAAGCCTAATAATATTTTAATACAAAGTATGAAGCTTGTAATAGCAGAACTATGTGATCTCCCTACACTCACTTACTTTTGCTAGTGTAAAATTCAAATGGCTAGTGTCCACACTGTTGGATGAATTGCTTTTCCTGTTGAGGTCACTAAACTAGTCCTTACAGATGCTTAATAGCAAGGTATAACCCTGAGGAAGCATCTATTTCATTTATACAATTATTACTTTTGATCTTGGAGGAGTCTTTCACATTCTGAGCTAGATAAAGTAATAATGTTAATTCACCCAAAGCCTTCTGTAGGTTCCAAGGCATAACCTCACTTATCCAGGAACTAGTTGCCTCTCAGACAGCAGAAGATGTAGGGAAAGAAACCCCATTATTCCTTTCATTGAATAGTGATCAATTCCCTGGCACACTAGATTGTCCACCAAGAAATTGTTCTGAGCTCCTCTTTCCATCTATCAATGGAAGCTCCTCAGTGGACTCCCTGTGGCAGAGTGACCATTAGCTTTACTTAGACTCACATTCAAGGTTCCAGGAGACACACTTCTTTGTAAATTCAGTGAGGCTCTCCAGCTTTTTCTGCCTTCCTTGTCCTCATTGCTTCAAACCTAGTCAACAGTTGTTCGTCTTCTATGACTTTGTGTCCCTAGATTATCTCAACCCCGAAATTTGGTTTCTAAATTCAAGATGTAAGCTTTTTTTTTTTTTAGATTTTATTTATTTATTATATATACAGTATACCGAAGAGGGTACCAGATGTCATCATAGATGGTTGTGAGCCACCATGTGGTTGCTGGGAATTGAACTCAGGACCTCTGGAAGAACAGTCAATGCTCTTAACCTCTGAGCCATCTCTCCAGCCTTCTTTTTATGTTTACTTTTATTTTTGTGTGTTCTTGTTTTCTCTTCCTTTTCTTTCTTTTCTGTTTGTGGCATGTGGATGTTTACCACACAGTTGTCCACAGAAGTCATAGGTGTATGTAGAAGTTCCAGTCCTGCTGGAAACTCCCAAATACCCAGCAACGGCTTCCCAAATAATTGTCTCAAAGGCCTGATATTACTTATAAATGTTTGGCCAGTATCTCAGGCATATTACTAACTATCTCTTACACTTAACCCATAATTCTTATCTGTGTTAGCCATATGGCTTATACCCTTTCTCAGTATAGCATTCTCATCTTGCTTCCTCTGCTATATGGCTGGTGACTCCTCTGATTCTGCCATTTCTCTTCCCAGAATTCTCCTTGTCTGGTCGCCCTGCCTATACTTCCTGCCTTGCTATTGGCCAATTAGCAATTTATTAAACCATTTGGCAACCATTATAATGAAACCATACATACTTCTATTGGTTGCTTATAGCTTTTTTTTAGTTATAGCTGTATAGTGTTCCTCTGAATGAATATACCACGTCTCTCTACTTATACACATAACATACTCTCCTTGATTTTGTTTGTCCTAAGTGATACTGATATGATTCTTCTTGTGGCTGTCCCTTGTGAATGTGCATATCCATTGTTAGCAGGGAGTAATCTTGGAGAGGCTTTTATGATTGCATGATGCCTCTGTTTGTTTGTTTTTTCTCTCTCTCTCTTTCAACACAATTTTCTACATAGGTTTCATCATCACATTTTGGACTAACCTTTATGTATAAATAATTTGAAGTTGTGTTTTGCTAATTCTTTGCTTGTTCTAGTTATTTTTTTTATCATGATAACCAAAGAAACGAAAAGATGGGTTTATTTGGGGTCACTGATCAGAACAGTGTAGGCCATGATGGTTGGCAAGGCATAATGGGAGAAATGGCTTGGCCCAGGATGTTAAAAGGACAGCACAAGTGCTCCACGTTGTATTTCTGTTGCTGTGATAAAACACTCTGACCAAAAGCAACTTGGAAAGGAAGGTGTTTATTTGTCTTACGCTTCCATCATTGAACCTGGAGACAATAAACACAGAGGAATGCCGCTTGCTGGCATGCTCTTGTAGGTTTATGCTTAGCTAGCTTTCTCATACAGCCCAAGACCACCTGTCTAGTATAAGATGGCAAACAGCAGGCTGAGCTGTCCCACATCCATCCTCAATCAAGACAATCACAGTCAGGCAGTGGCCACAGGAAATTCCTCAATTGAGATCCCTTCTTCTCATTTGACTTTAGGTTTTGTCAAGTTGAAAATATTTTATTGCATTTCTAACCCCTTCCACTGGAGGGTGATATCCACATTCAGGATGCGTCTTCCCTCCCCAGTGAAACCTCTCAAGAAATAGCGGTACAGATTCACTCCAAGGTATGTCTTATCAGTAGTTCCAATTGTTTCTTAATCTAATCAAGTTGATCAGTTTTAGTCACTGTTCCTTTAGGCACAAGAGAAATTATTTAGTCATTAAAAGTTATGCAGGTTTCCAAGTCCTTGGTGCCACCCCCTCCCTATGGTGAGCTACCGCCCCTGCCATGTCCCCTAGACCAATGAACATTATATTTAGCTAGAAATGTGGGCAGACGCTGTACTGAACAGCAAGTGAATTGTGGATACTGTTTGGTCATTCAGTTTAAGGTCTATGAGAAAGCAGACAGGGTGAGGCTCTCTGGAGTTTTGGAGGATCTAGTCCAGTTTTCTGGGTTTCAGGGGTGGTGGGAGGGAAGATTTTTAAAGACAGATGTGAATGCTTCTATGGTTGGAAAAGTCCCAATGCCCACCTCCCCACACCAGCTGCTCTAAGACAGAGACCCCTCAAAGAGGAAATAGGCCCTATGTACAAAAAAAGAGCACTAACCACCCCATTCCTCCCTCCCTTCTCTATACAGAGTGTCATAATCTGCATGTGACATTTTAACCATATCAGTCCCCTTCTGCTGGGACATAGGGAGGGGAGGAAAGCCCTAGTTTAAATGGACTAGCTCATGGTGGGTGAGCATTTCTCTGGAACACCTCAAGCTCAGAACCCCTGAAACCAAGCCGCAGCCTTTTCAAACCAAATCCCCTTTCAGGTTTCTCGGTTTCTGTCAGCTGTGGCAGTGCAGCTATGATGCTGGGAACCAAGGAAGCTCTCTGGGATGCCTTGTGTTTGCAGTGGCAGCGATTGCTTCACACTCATCAGGACTGGTCCTCTCCAATGCCTCTCTGCTCAACTGGTGTTGTCCTGTTGTCTCCCAGATCATAGCTGAGCTCTTGATTAGCTGCCTGGCTCTTCCCAATGCCTCTTCTGCTTAGTTCAAACAAGAACATACAACAATTTCCTAAGATCTCTCCTCTTACTGAATACGTCCAAAGCCTTTATCCAAGCAGCAAGGGTGACTGTGAAGTCATGGATATTTGAATGGATAACAAGCAACCAGAATTTGTGATGGGAAGTGATGTTTTCAAAAGATAGGAAGAACAATATCTAATGGCTGAAGCCTACAGCTATGGTTAGAAAATCCTAGGCTATTTCAGAATTCAAGTTGATTGGTGTGTTTTAGAACATAGCTTCAGAAGCACTTAAAAAATGAAAGCCCATTGCATATTGCTGTAAAATAGGTAAATAAACAAGGTCTTATGGATGACTGGGATGCACGCCCATTGTAGGGCACACACGCTCCAGGTTTTGAATTTGGGAGAGAGATAAGCATGTAGTTCCAAAATATACAATCTAACATTGCCTCTTTCCAAACAGCTCATGAACCCAAACACCTGATAGAAATCTTCATGCTTAAAAGAAGGTAACAGTGCTCAGTAATGAGGACCCAAATTTTAATCCTTAGCACTTACATGAACAGCAAGATGTGGATATCCTAGACACATTAACAGACATTTTTAAAGGGTTAAAAAAATCATCTAGTTGTTATCTTTATAGAATTTACTTTTGAGGGATTCTTCCTTTCCGTCTCTTTCTCTTTCATTTCTTTCCCTCTCCTACAAATACACACACACACACACACACACACACACACACACACACTATTGTGATGGAACACCAATTGCTTTTTCTCCCATGTGTTGTATTGGGGGATTAAGGCAGTAGCAGGAAGCTTTGACTCTGCCTGTTCACCCTTACACTGTCTCAGGCTGAGCCACTTGTCCTAATGCTCGGGATTCTTTGCAGTCACCAGCTCTGAACCCTGAGAATCTTAGAGTCAGATGTAGGAATAACAGAGCAATTTTCTTTGTCACTCAAGAAGCAAAAAAGTTTGTGTCATTGTTTGAAAACAGTTTTATTGTTTTAACTTTAAAATATTTCCTCCAACAGGAGTAAGGTCCTTGCAGTAAGTATCTTCTTGACCTAGATAGACCTTTGGGACGACTTTGACTGTTTTGGTGACTTCTACTGTTAAATCCTACCTTCTACCTATCCTAAATCTCCTTTTATCTTGAGACCCCCCCCAATATGCAGAAATTCAAGTGCTTCTCTCCATAACTCCACCTGATATTTTTGTTCACTATGGCATCAGGTATGGAAGGGTTTGGGTCCCTCTATACCAGTCCTTCTACCCATTGAAACCATTTACTGACTTTTTTACTGCTGGGGGCAAGAAGGCAAAAGCAACACTCATGTGAACATCCCTTGACTTCATAGTAAATGCCAAGAGAAAAAGGAAGAAAAAGAAACATCTTCCAAAGTGGCAGAATCCACAAGAATTGATAAAGTGGGCACTATAGAATAAAAGAAAGATCCGGTATGGTTAACGTATAGGACGCATAGCCCAGAAATAAGTGCAGAAGGCTCTGTTGACAGTAATCACGGGAGAAGAGGGACAGCAAGCTGATGTTGCTTAGTTGGTCTTCAGAGAGCACCGGGGAGATAAAGATGCTTCCTTGGTGTTTAAAATACAAATAGTGTCAGCACTCTTAGACTCTTACTGTCTTAATGATGTAACACACCCGTAGTCATCATAGAAAAGGATACAGGAAACCTGTTTTATGTCCTGTTTTGTGGCTTAGGCTCCAGCATCCATCTCACTGTGGTGTTCTTCCTATGTAGAGGTCTATGTCCACTTTTGCCTATTGAACTAAAACCCTCCTCTATGATTTTAGCAGATTATAAACCTTATTTTCAAACCAAGTTCCATGCTGATATTCAGGGCATTAAAATTTCAATATAGAAAAAAAAACACAATTCAACCTATAATGTAGGCTGGTACATCTTTTACTAGTATGAAAAATATAACTTCACTATGCCTGCAAAGAAACTCTGGGAGAATTATACAATGTGCATAAATGGGAAGCTTTGTAGTGGCACTGAGTATCAGTGCTTAAATCACCCTGTCTGCACCCTGAGACACAGGACAGCAAGATGTGAGTATCCTGTCCTGCCTTCCAGCTGCTTAGGTGCTGGGTTTACACAAGCGTGTGGGCTAAAAAGAAGAAAGGGAATCTTGGTGGTGCTTTGAGGGGAGGTTTTTGTTTTTTGTTTTTTTCTTTTTGGCTAGCATTTCTGTGCTGTGTGGGATGGAATGTGTTTTTGTTATTTTCACTTCCTATATTAGCAGTGGCAGGTGCACGATTATGGAGAACTTTATCCCTCCTTATGTGCCTCGGGTGCTTGTGTGTGGTCAAGATGCACAGAAGGAAAAGCAACAATCTGAACACAAGGGGGCACAAAGTGGCAGAGAATGCAATCCAGGTTTCTTCCTCACTGTGTTTATCAAGCTAGGAGCAGCCATATCTTCCTTCGCTGTAGGTGGTCTAAACAAGCAGTCCTGGCAATACTGACATTTGCTGAAATCCACCACCTGAAGCCATTTCCATCTTCTTCACCTCACACTCAATGGACACTTGATCCTTTGTTCCCAAAGTCCCCAAAGCAGTCACACACACAGCAATACAGTCACCATTGCTAGGAAAAGGTGCCTGGGGAAGCCCCTTGGAGGAGTCTGGGCTGACAGAGAAAGTCCTGTTTCCTAGGAAATGGAGACAGGCATTACTTATTCATCCATCAAGGCCAAGAGGATTTAGAATCAGCATACTAATAGTCTAAGCAGAGGTCAAGCCTGTGTCAAATCTGGGCATATTTCCCCTGGAGCATTTGCATGTAATGTGTCTGTCTGAGAACTAAATATGAGGCTAGAGACAAAAGCAGCCCAGTAGGAGCAATTGCATGTCCTGGGATGAGAATTCTATAGAGCTTTCCACTGATTTCTCTGGTAGAAGCTGAAGACTAGAACCAAAGATCAGGAAGAAGCAGAAATTTCCAGAAACATCATATCACCTGATACTCACTACAGCCACTACAATAAAAAGGGGAAAAGGAGAAAGTCTGCTCATTTGGGAGAGCAAAATCTCATCAGAACTGCAGACTGTGTACCAAAGGCATATTCTGCCCATCCCCCAGACAGGACCACTCCAACAGGCGCGTCCTGCCTCTCTCTTCCTCCTCTTCTTGTCCTATTTTCCTCTTTAATTATCTCCTCAATTTCATTTATAAAACAAAAAAATCTATCTATGACATCCAGGACTCTCCATGTGCTTTCTGGGATCAGTCAAAATCAGAATTATCCTCTAGGGCAGGAGCGGGGGGACACTCACAGAAAGAAATCTCAGCTCTGACTTGAAGCCATGAAAACAGAATTCTTGGAGTAGGGAGGATGGACTTAAGACCTTAGTACTAGGAGTGTAGCCTACAAACAAGAAATGAGGTACTCATAGAAGGTCATTAGAAATACAGCCTGTCTTCAGCCTACTCCCACTGAATCTTCCACTGCATTATAGCAAAGACTCTGAGGACAAAGTGCATGAGCAGGAAAGAGGAGCACAGATGCTCCTGAATCTTTTCATTGGTTGGACCCTCCAGATCCAAATGTGGTTTTCCCACCCAACCCTCAGGTCTAAATAGAAAGGCAGACTCAAGAAGTTTGGGGGCAACTGCCCTTGATCTCCATCATATTTCATCAGTATAAAAATACCAACAGACTTTAAACCCTGACTCATCACACTCCAGAACCCCTCACCCAGTCTGAAATTGACTTTTAGATTTCTCATTTCCTGATTCTCAAGGTGTAACTCACCATGGAGAAGAGAAAAATAGTACCATTGCATGGAAATAGGAGTCTCGGGCTTGTGTGTTCACATACAGACTGGCCCCTCGGGTCATAGATGGCTTTCTTGGTGCCTGGAACTATCTTTTCAATGGAGCAGTTGGAGATGTATAAAATGATATGTACTGATCAGAACAGAAACTGTTAGATAGCTCATGGACAGCTTTGGAAATGGAGTTGGGTGAGCGTTTTCCCTGCTTCCCACTTGTCTGCTTTGAAGTATAAACCCTTATAAAGGAAAACTGACCTTAAAGTAAAATTCTAATTGAAAAAAAAATCACCCCATCCCTTCATTGTCCTCACCGAAGACGTCTGCCAGCTCCTGTCTCTGCTTTGTGGCTTTGAGTGTTACTGTCAACAAACTGACTTCATTGGCAATATGTCACTCCGCCCTAATGCAAGACCAATCAAAAAAATTAAGATTGTGAATCTGCTTACAGATGCACTTCAGAAAGAAACAAGAGAGGGACTTTGAAGCAGGCAAGTGAATACCAAATAAAACCCCCTTCAGTAGTCTTAACCTGGAATAGGCTACAAGCTTCAGGGAAATAAAACTCATGTGGCATGCTTCTCTCTTTGCTTCTATCCTGTGCTCACTTTCTTCCAAATATCACTGTATAAATATAAAAGCATCTCCCCCCAAAACAAAAGAAAACAAAACTGTAGAGCAGTAATTCTCAACCTGGGGGTTGCAACCCCCCTGCTGTCCAAACAACCTTTTTATAGCAGTCACCTAATGCCATTGGAAAACACAAATATTTGCATTCAATTCATAACAGTAAAAAATTACAATTATGAAGTAGCACTGACATAATTTTCTAGTTGGGGTTTTGCACAGCAAGAGGAACTGTATTAAGGGGTAACGGAATTAGGAAGGTTGAGAACCACTGGGCTAGAGTCATGTGAAACTCATTGTCCTTGCATGGTTTATATTGTGTGGCCCAGATCACTATTGGGCATTCTAGGATTGACTAAACATGAGGCCTACTTATCATCTTAGAGATTTTGAATGATATAAGAAATGAGACATAAAAAGAGTAAAAATAAACTTAGTTTCTGGACCTTCTTGGAAGAGGTCCCAAGCCCATGACTTCGTTTTGAAATGGCAGGAAAAACAAAACACACTGAAACAGGGCTTCTATGGCAGTCCCAACTTCAACGATGTACAGAGAACTGCCGAAGTCTGCAAATGCTGCCAACTGCTACTGCATATGCAAATGAGCTATCAATTCAGGGTCCAGATTCTAGGTCATGTGTGCCAGGACAGAGGGGACAAAGAAAGCATGTGTCTGTTTTTAGTCTGTACATTTTTAGCAGCTTATTTCTACATTGTCAGCTTCCCTGAAGCCATTATCTCACAACTTGAATTAAAAAATACATTTATAATTCCACTGCCTGGGACACATTCCAGACAAACCCACCCCATGTATCTCAAGTTAGCATACGATGATATCAAGA